>JAPMLY010001309.1:0-22500 GCA_026401115.1 Tetraselmis chui
AGCATGTGTGTGAACAAAGCCTCCGGGGTGGCGGATACGAATAATATTACCAAAATCCTCTATATATGGCTTTACCGGCGACGGCTAATCTCTAGGATCGCAGATCCCGCCGCCATACGGGTTGGCCTCCGTTTGTCCGCTCCCGTCGTTGTGGTGCTCCGCTGCACAGAATAAGCACGAGCTGGACGATGTCGGGTAGGTAACACCGAGCGCCTTTTCCATGCGCGACTTCTCGGTTGTGAGCTTTCAAACTCAAACGCAATTGATCTGCCCGTACCCTCTCCGCGTTAACCACAGAATAGTGGATGACTCGACACACTATCCCTTCGTATCGTTATTCCGTTACCACTCCCGCATGAATGTATAAAGCACATTTCATGCGGATATTGTTGATCATATAATGGAGACAAAAAGGGGGTGCATGGGACCGAGTGAGTGGGAGATCTTCAACCGCCGGGTACTACAAATAATACAAAGTTTAAAGCCCGTCGTAAATGACTTCCCGATAAATACATGTATATCGCGCGGATTGGAGTTCATAGGTGCGGATCCTATGCGCCGGCGCGGGGCGCCCTACAACTATCACTATCGGATTACGAACTAGGTCTGGCAATACTCTATATTTCATTAGAAATGGTAAGTACTTCTATCCCCTAATTTCAATTCTGAAAATCTTGGCGTTAGCACGCTTGGACTTGAACGACGGTGTGTTTTCACATGTTTAAAAGATACTAGTAATGCTATTAGCAGTGCGTCATTCCCGCATTCCCGGCATTTTAAATAACATATTATTTGATTGCGATGTTCATTGGGATGTGAAGTCAAATTGAATTGGAACTCATTCGTCTTTTCTCTTCATCCCCCAACAGGTTACCTTTGTTTGTTTGCATGACTTTGCTGCCAATCTTCCACTCATTTATTATATCAATTTGTATTTAGCTTTCTCATATCCTCGACGTTTTGAAACTGAAAGTTCGCCTTTGCCACACATGCATGAGGGCGAACGCAAGATGGAAAAGGGAAGCGTGAAAGCACAATATATTAAATAACCGAAATACGCATTTGAGAACAGAGACCCAAAACGTCACATGCGCTTTGGCAATTATCACCGCAAGATAGAGGCGTCCCGCTTCGGAGTCGGCTGTTTGGAACAACAGTAACAACATACGCCCAATTATTCCTCGCGCGGGTTTGGGCGGGGTGCTTGTGGCTAATTACACGGGCCAAAAAATGTGGCAACACAAGAGCATGCACGAAACGGATTATTGGCGAAAGTGCTGTCCATGACACATGTATTGAGGCAACCCGCGCACTTTTGTATGCTTATTAGCACCAACATCCCGTTGCCTAGTGCTTATGTACAGCGCAGCTATATATCATCATAGTACTTAGTGTCATACTATTAGCGGTTCTCTATTTCCTCGTTACTGGCGGTCGGCCGGCTCTGCCAGTGCCCTCCCCCGCCGCCATATCTCTCCTCTCACTTCTCTAGTCTCCACACCCGGCCCCCTTGTGGGGCGAGCACGACGACCCTACGTGTAAGTGTCTCCTTCCATCTCTAACGGGTTATGGGCTCCCCAGTCCCTACCAAGTTACACAAGAGAAGAGCGCGGCTTCCGCGTATTCGGGGCCGCGCTAGTTCTGCCTACTCCCACGTAAAAAGAACAAAGTGTGTAAAGCGCTTGGCGCCACGCTAGTAATTCATCGTCCATCCGACACCACGCTTCGCCTTCGAGCTGGTTGTCCGTGATTGTTCGTCCGTCTACTACGTATTGAAATTGAAATTGAAATTGTTTACAACATGTACCGTATGCGCCAGTTTACAACATGTACCGTATGCGCCGGTTGCTGTCTCTTGGCCCTCCCAACAATGCCATTCATGAGACTTACAAGTCAGGGCTAGACCGTTAACCGCCTAAATCTAATCTCTCTAAAGGGTGTTGGGGGATTTTACTCCCCCCCCGGGGAGTGTGCGGTGCTTGGTGGTAGCGGTCGTGCAGTTAGGGGCGTGCTTAGGTGCAGTGTGCGGAGTCGCAGCGAGTGGTTGTGCGGAATTTGATGCGGTAAATGCGTAGGAGATTATGCAGCCATTGGACAGTGTGCGTGTGGAGTTGTGCAATGGTGCGTGATGTGTCGAGTCGTGCTTTCGAAATGAGTTTGTAAGGAGGGTCAGTGCGGAGGGTGAGAAGGGAGGTGAGACTTGTGATGGTGGATGAGTGCAGTGTGCCAGTGCGGCTCATGACGATGGGAAGGATGTCGACTTCGGTATATGGCCAATGCTGGCGGATGGGAGTGGCGAAGGGGGCGTAATTGGCGCGAATCATTTGAGCTATGTAGGAGAGGTTGTGGTCCGTGCAATACTTCCATTCCCCTATCTCAATCGTATAGGCGGCGACCGTTTGTGTGACCGACGTATCGAGGTTCGAGGAGTCGGATAAAGTATGGTTTGTGTGCAGCGGGTCGTAGCGCGGGGGGGGGAGAATATCGGTGGGTAGAATGGCATGAGATGAGGTTAGAGAGTCGGGCGAAAGGCCTTCGTCACAAGCAACAAGGCGGGTGGGCATGTGGGTAGGGTGAGGGGGATGACAGTCAAGAGGGGTGTAAGTGGGGGTGGGGCTTGTGAATGATTTTATGGGTTTGTTACCAAAGCCTGCGGTGATGGACTCCCATCTTCCCCCGTTGTGGCGTTCCATTAGGGAGAAGAGGAGTTGTAGCGCGCTGTTGTGGCGGTCTTGTCTTAGGCCAGACATGCTGGGGCAGTTACCGGCCATGTGGCCGTTGCCGGTGGATTGGCCACACATTGGAGCACCGGAGGGTGAGGTTGCGGGTGAGGAGGCGGGTGTTGTGTACGCCCCACATGAATTCTTGTTTGTGAGTGAATTGTATGTTGGTGAGTGTTGTGTGTTTTTTGTGGAATGTGAAGTCGGCGTCGTCCTTCGTGGCGCGGGCGAGGAGGGCACCGTGTTTAGTGGTTTGTGAGAGGATGTGTGTGTGTGTGTGTGTGTGTGTTTGGTGTTGTGGGTGTGTGCGTCCGTTTTGAGCTTGGTGTATCTGTAGGGTACGGGTTCCCCTAGGGTTTGTGGGATGAGGGTGTATGGCCAAGTCAAGTGGCCTATCGACACGTCTGAACTTGTGTTGTATGTTGTGTCGGGTGGGTGTCCGTCCGCAGCTTGGTTAGCGAGTGTGTCTGCGAGGTCGTTACCTAATGAGTGGTTGTGTGCTTTGATTTTGCCAAGGTGTGTGCGAATGCATGACTCGCAGCGGGTTTTGAGGGTGTGTGATATGGAGAGGAGTGTGTCGCGGTGAATGTTGTGACGGTAGGCGGATGGGCAGTTTATGTAGCCTTGTATTAAGCGGAGGGGGCACGCACTGTCAGTAAGGAGGTGGGAATGGCCTAGTTGTAGACCTATATCTATGCTCGCTAATTCCGCGCAGTTGATGGTACGTGAGGGAGGGGTAGAGTTCACCAGAATTTTGATGCGTGTGTCCGAGGCGGGGTGAGTGGCGGCCGCTCCAAGGGGGGAGGGGCCTCCCTTCTTGGAGCCGTATGTGTATACGAAGTCCCGTCAGTTCCAAGCAAGTTCTCCTCTGGTGGGGGGGTATGTTAGTGTCGTGCGTTCCGGGAGGGGGTAAGTAATTGGGTGAGTGGGGTTGGGGGGAGATGGTCGATGCCTGCGGAGTGGGGTGAGTAAGTGGCTTGTTGAAATTTGGAGCAATCTTTAGTATTTTAGGCGTAGTTCAATTCGTGTTATGTAATTTACAATGTAAGAGCTCTAGCTTTAATTATGAAGTTCCCTAATACATCAAAAGCACATTACGCTGAATACGTGATTAAGTTTGATTATTGCAATTGAAGCCTAACGGTCTCAAATCATCACTTGCAGATGCACCGATAACAGTTTCTCAATCCGACGGTCCTTGTCGTTGACTAGGATGGTATGTATACATATTTCAATGACAACACCGTGGCGGCGTGAGTCGGTATTCTGAGGTAGTGACGGCATCGGCGCAATTGTTATGTTAGTAGCCTTACGAGAGATTCAGGATTCGTGTATTGATGCAAATTCACATTTAGTCAAATTTGGTGTTACATGGCTATTTTGATATTGACAGCGTTTGCGTGCAAACATATGTTGATGCCGAAATTCGTGTCCAACTCCAGAAGTGCACATGTCAATTCTAATTACAAAGACAACATTTGAAACCCCTATCGACAAAGGAGGGGGAAAAAACAACATATAGTTCAATTTTTCATTTGATTGATCATAAACAATAAACCGCCATCAACGGATGCTGATCGTGAAAGGCGATCGTTAATTGAAACAATATTGATTTCTTTGAGGGTTTCAGGGAAAGATCTATCTATGGCTACAGCATTTTTATTTCCCACATTCTTACAAAAATGAATTTAGGATACACAGTGTCGCAATTTATTGGAAATGCAATGAGTTGACGGCTCAGCGCGAAATGTCGACACAAGCTTTTCGTTACTTGCAAGCAAGCATGTATGTCGTCGCCTTGTTGAATGATAAGTCTATGTGTAGGTTTATTCGGAGCGGTAAACAATAAGAGGTTGGAGATGGAACAAGCCAACGCGTAAGGGCGGGACCAAACGTTCAAGGATTGCATCCAATATGTCGTTTTGACGGCTTTCGCTACGTAGAGCCACAAGACGCTTTGTCAGTTCCATCGTTGCTTGGTCTCTTCATCACTGCTTGCCTCGCAAGTAATCCCTCAAACCCATGGGACGTTGCAAAGCCCACGGGTGCACCCAAGTCGTAGCGACTCCAATCGAAATGCGCCCGAGCCAACATGTTTCGAGTAACCATCCAATCGAGGACTCCCATTCTTGTGGGCCTTACTCCCTAACCAAAGGAGTCTCAAGAATTTCTTTATCGTATTAGAATGGTTTCGCAGTTTTCTATATTGAATGATCCTCTGAAAAGTGGTATGAACAAGCAAATGAACTAACGCTCACACAACGCTCACACCTGCCATTCAAAGTATCACCACACGCGGCTCGTAGTGCCTCCATTTAATGGCACGGCGCTCGAGGTCCGGCAACAATGCCATCCTGCATCGACCGAGGCGGCACTCGCGCGAATCGGGGTAAGCTGAACCATGGTCGCACTCGGTGGGTTGGAGGCGAGGGCTCCACGAACAATACGCTTCGCATATACGTATGCACGATTATCAAGTAGATGAGGGGTCCCGGTGAGCAGGGTCGGGGGCAAGGGCTGCATGCATTGGCGAATTGGTGTTTACAAGGGGAAAAGTAATTGCGATTTCGGAAATTGAGCAACAAAAGCAAGTAACAACGGAAAAGATGATTCTGGTTGTGATGGGTCAGGATATTGCGCCGCACAAGCAGGCTTTGCTGGCTTCTCCAACACATAAAGAGCGCGTGCGGAAAGAGGAGACAGTGAGCGAGTCACAGGCTCAGAGCATATGATTGCCAGTCACATGCATAAATGCACGTTGTGCCCCTTTCGAGGCCCAATTGCAGACGGAAACGCCACGCCACAGAGCCCTTCCCAACGACCACCCTTCGCATGTGCACTCAGCCTGCTCACACCCACGACCGCAGCGATGTTCACATACCCCACAAGGCCATGCTTTAACCATGAATGCAACATCCCTGGGTTAAAAGGCTGTGACCGTCTTGAAGGTTCTCCACCAACTTTCGTCCCATCCATAAATGATACGAAAATGCCAAAGAATTCCGATGAATGCGGAGGAGCGACATTGTTGCACTCTACACCTCAACCTGCTCATCCGTGCTGAAGGATACCCCCGGACAGTTGAGCATCAGCAGTGCCCCACGCATGGAGTAAAAGAATCACAAGGCCCACGTTCGTGTTGGCGCAAACCACTCTTCCCACGCGGCAGCACCGCCTGCTGAATGCGTTGCCAATGTCCATTTCATGCATGCCAGCGACACATGTATGTGGCCCTCCCCACGTGCCACCCTGCCTCACTAGACCTCGCATATCAGCAACTTGCTCAGTGCACAGAGCAAAGGAGTGACAAGACACCCTTCCCTCGCGGCAACGGTGTCGCCGGGCAGCGCCTCGCTAGCTAGGTGTGTGAGCGTAAGCGCTCCGCGAGAAGCTCCGGAAGGCAGAGTCTGAGTGCGTGCTACGACACGCTTCCCGAAGGTGTGGCTACTATAGTTATGATAATTAAACGAGACGGTCTGGTGAAGCAGTCGGCGAGATGATGCTGTTGGTGCGGTCACAGCGACTCGCGCTTGACAACGAGCATGACGGCTAGGAAAGCAGCTATGACGCCCACGGAGAGGTTCAGGAAAGCGTCCACCGCGAGTTGCGCGTCCTCCACACCCCGCTCCGCGAAGAATTTCACGGCCGCCCAGTACGCCAGGTCGTACTGCTGCACGGCGAGTGCGACGTAGGGGTCGGCGAGCTCCTTCAGCTGCGCCGCGTACAGCTGGAACTGCTCCCGATCGCTGTAGTAGAACGCCACCACCGGCGCCGCCACAACAGACAAGTACAGTAAGGTTCGCAACATTCTTCCCGCGAACTATCGGGGTGTAGTCTGTGATACGCAAGCCGCGTGTTGGGTGGGCGACGGCTGACGTTCGCAGTGGGCTGCTACAGGTGAGTCGAAGCGTTGTGGGACCGCCCACACGATCTCGCGACTACAAATAAAATTTCCATTATATCCTTGGTGGCCTCCACTGCTTTCTCTTGTAAAAAATTTAATAATTATATGACTACATTGCCCGCATTTCGGTACTGAAGCACCTGAGTATTTGAATACCTTACTAAAAAATAGGAAGAGTGACACTGATTCAGTTGCAGTACCTATTTAGAATGCAGGTGCCCGTACTCTTGTTCATTTTCATAGTATTAACTAATATAAAACGGCGAAAACTCCTCAATTACCCGAAGGCACGTTTTGCCAAAGATGTCAGCTTGCTTACAATTTGGCCAAAAGACCACCACAGGCCTGGCATGGGGGAAGATTAGCGCTAATTATGGGATGGGTGGGTGGGTTGCGCGAGCCAGATGGGCGAGCGCAAAGCAGAGAGTGCCAGTGCTCGGGGGTTGCACCGGCTTAAGGGTTGTCGCTAGCTAGTGTTGCTGGGGGCAAGGCTTGGGGTGTTGCGCTGGGCGTTTCCTCAGTCCTCGAGGGTTACCTCGAGGACTGGGCAAGACGCACCGCTTTTACAGGAACGTTTTACCGCTAAGGTGTGCGTTCTGTCACATATGTAAGTAAGTTTGCAAACCTCTAGATTTACATCAATCTGACCATTTACCCGAAGGCACGTTTTGCCAGTATGATATAAAGCCAGAGGCTTGTGCAGCCTACGTTAGTGCAGCGACCGGGCGGGCTGAAACTCCCGCCAGCGGAAGTCACCAGCAGAGGGGAGGCGGGGGCGCGGCGATGCAACGAGGCAGAGCCGCGGCGCTCTGTCGTGGGCTGTGCGATATTGATGTAGTTTAAGTTGTTCTTGGTAGTGAGGCGTCGGGCCGGGTCGTGGTCGAGCTGTCGGGGCTCGTGTGCGGCCCTGTGATCCAGTACTGGCGCACGTGATTGCTGATTGCTGGTTGGCTCTGCGAGTAGCAGGTGGGTGCCACTAATCAGCTGTCGGCGGACGGTTGGGGTGGCATGAGGATGCGCCGGGCGACCAGCTCGGCCGTAAAGGTGTGCCTGCAAGTAGGCATATGCGTCCATCTCGTAGCCGTAGGTATGGCTTAGGTCGGCCATCTTGTTGCGCCGCGCTAACCGTAGGTGATGTAGCAGCGGGAGTGCTTGTCGCGTGCGGAAACGCTGTGACTTGCAGTAGATAGCGGCGCGCCACTGGACGCGGTCGTTCCGTAAACCGCGCGGGGAGATTGAACGTGGGTGTTGATTGTGGGGCGAAACACCGTGTAGCCATGTCTGTACGATATCGCTGACGATGGTAGCTAGGTCCGTGGGCAGTCTCGTGAAGTCGTTTCGTGCCGGTGTGGGGATGGTAGCTGGGATGGGTAGCTGCTGACGTAGCCCGACCGCTTGTCCCGGGAGTTTACTCGGCTTGCGTAAAGAGGCCGGTGGCGCTGTTTTCGGCGGCGCGAGCTGACCCGTAGCTTCGGAGCGCCTGTTGGGTAGCCCAGATGTAGCAGCTCCGAGGGTTGTTAGAAACGACGCGTTGGAAGCCTGTGCCGTTCTGTGGGCAGCGTAGGGCTTGGGCTGCTGTTGTTTCTTGGGTACCGGCCGGGGTTGCAGCTGTCCGCCTGTGGCATATATAGACGCCCCGATCGGCAAACCAAACCGAAATGCCATGGCCGCGTGCCTAGCTCGACGTAGTCTTGTGTGACCTTGGTGTCCGGCAGCATGTGAGGGGAAAGCGATAGTGTTGGCGGTCGTGTAAGTCGCCTTGGCAGTCGGGTTGGTTGCAGTATGTGTGGCTTTCAGCCGCGGTTGCCAGTGAACTTGATGTCGCGGGTGAGGCGTAGCCTCCTTTCTCCCGGGTGGATCTTGGCGAGGGTCCAGCCCGCTAGTCAAGTTAAAGCTCGTGGGGTTCTGATTGTCCAACGGGGTCTTGAAACGCGCGTCGTCGTGGCATAGCCCTTCGGTAGGCGGCTTCCGCCCGCGTGCCGCCGTGGTGGCGGAAACGGGCAGTGGCAGCAGTATGGTAGTCGGGTGCGGCGTCGCACCGCGCAGAGCGTCCTCGGCATGTCTTGGGTCGAACAAAGGGCTGGTGTAACGCGTTGGACTGGTAGCTGTGTCCGTCGTCTCTGTCGCGGCTTTGGAGTCGTTGCCTTTGAGGCAGGGGCTCACTTGCGCGGACGTGTCGACCCAACCCTCGTGGGTAGCGTCGCCGACCTTGGTGCTGCCGTCCAAAAACTCGAGGCGTGCCGCGGGTGGGGTCGGATACCCACTTGTTGTCTCACAGGAGGTGGCAGTAATCGTTTGCAGGTGATTTATCAACGTAGTCGGTACTTGTATTGCGCGGTAGGGCGCACGAGATGTGCGCCCGGTCCGTAGGGGTGTCGGGGCGCTCATCGGTGCGCTCGCTCGCCAAGGCTTCGAAGCACTGTCGGCTGCAGGCCTTGGAGCCAGTATGGTAATCGTGAGCGGTGTAGCCTTGATGAACGTAGGCTCGGTAGGCTCGGCGTTGCCGTCTAGCGATACGCGCGATGGCGCACGGTCCGCGTTAGCGGCGTTTTACGGCGTCTCTAAATTGGGCTCGCAGACCGTGCGCACGAGGCGCTTTTGACCGGTGGGGTTGATCTCACCACGGTGGGGGAAGTCGACGAACTCCGGCTCGATAGGTCCGGTCGTGTCGTCGGTCAGCGACTCGATAGGTGGCGAAAGGGCCACCGCATCACCACCCTCTGTTGTCCCACAGGAGGTGGCCGTAGCTGGTTGCATGTGATTTAGCCGCGTAGACGGTTCTTGTATGGCGCGGTAGGGCGCACAAGTTGTACGCCAGGTCCGTAAAGGTGTAGCGGCGCTGATCGATTTTCGCCTTGCGGAGTCAGACGTGCCGGTTGAGCGCCCTGTCTGTAAGAGTGTAGCGTCTCGGGCTTGTAGGTTTGCTTGTGGTCCCGCATTATTGTCACGCGAGTTAGCTTCCGCGAAGTCGGGGTCGGCTGGTGGGCGCGCGTTAGAACGCGGTTGTAGACATGCGGCACGTGGAGGGTCGGCCGCCGTTGTCAGCCGTGTGAAACTATCTTGTCGCGGGTCGCGCAAAATAAATTCGGTGCGCTCTATAGGAAGAGCATGTCTAGACGGTAGCGCACCAGAACCTGTGCCGATGGAGTGGGCTTGGGTTCTGCTGACCACGTAGCAACCGTTGAGGGGCGATTGCAAGAGGTTGGTGGTCAAGGCGCTAGTGGCGTCTTCGGTCGGCGTCTTGAAGCTGGGCTCGCAGACTGTGCGCAAGGGGCGCCCCGGACCGGTGGGGTTGACCTCACCACGGCGGGTAAAGTCGACGAACTCGGGCTCGATAAGCTCGGTGTCGTCGTTCAGCAACTCGATAGGCGGCGCAAGGGCCGCCGTATAACCACCCTCTGTCGCAATGGTGGCGGCAGCGGGAATGGGTTGCTGCATATTCAAACAAGTAGCCGGTTCTGTGAGGTGTTTTAGATTGGCGAGTAAGGCAACATAATTTGCCTCGATCTGCTCAATCAGTCTACGCTCGGAAACCGCGCACGCTGCTTGAATTTGTTCTGTCACGCCTTGCTGAGACGGGATAGCGGCGGGGCCGCGGTAGGGCCGAGCTGCAATATCAGTAGGCGGCATGTTGGAATGCGATGTAACATGAACAAAGGGGAAGTGTCTCGTGACGCTGGGAGCACACCGAGACGAAAGGTAAAACTGACACCCTACTCGACTACGAGAGTCGAGACTGCAATTTTGCGCGAGTCAGATGGGCGAGCGCAAAGCAAGGAGTGCCAGTGCTCGGGGGTTGCACCGGCTTAAGGGTTGTCGCTAGCTAGTGTTGCTGGGGGCAGGGCTTGGGGCGTTGCGCTGGGCGTTTCCTCAGTCCTCGAGGGTTACCTCGAGGACTGGGCAAGACGCACCGCTTTTACAGGAACGCTTTACCGCTAAGGTGTGCGTTCTGTCACATATGTAAGTAAGTTTGCAAACCTCTAGATTTACATCAATCTGACCATATAAATATCCTGAATGAAATTGATTACAAGAAGTACAACATGAGCACGGACATGGAAAGTGGGAGGGGAAACAAAAGGGCAAGAGTGACAAGAGGATCACGAAATCCAAAGCACGGCAAAAGGAAAGCACTACATTGTGCACAAACCTAGCGGATTAAACTAAGGAAACTCCTAGGCCACGCCGAGAATGCAACACGTGGAGGCGACAAGCGGCGCCTCACGCGCCGCTCGAGGAAGCACGGGGACGCTTGCGGCCCATGGCGCCGGTGACGAGCGCCGTGGCATGAGAAGGCATCCCAGTCGAGGTAGAAGCGGCCTCCACGCCGTCCGCAGCGGCGGACAAACCGCGCAAGACGTTGTCCGCGTGAGCAACATGGACGGCGAGAGAGACCTTTTGACGCTAGGAGGCCAACAACTTGCCCACATGCATCCCTTTAGATGCGGCTGCCTGCTTGGCTAGCTCCGTCAAGAAAGCTGTGGCGTGGCCGCCGCGAGTACCAAATTCCGTGACTGCAAAGGGAAAAATATAAATATCCTGAATTATTAGATATACTGACACCATGTGTGGGAAATTATGAATGCGATGTGATACGATGCTACCTACTTGACGAAAAAAAAAGAGAGAAAGAAGTGCTGATGCTGTGGAATGCCTTCTTGTCCCTCGGGCTTAGGTCTGTGGGGTTATTTCCTCCATGATCCTTTTTGCTTGGTGGCTTTCACTCCTATCTTCTTGTAAACATGGTATTCAATTGAAAAGAGAAATGAGGAACGACATCGTTGTTACGAAAGTCTAACACGACAATTTGAAAGGCTGCAAATGGCATGGACCCAGCAAGGAAAAAACACCGCGGGAGTTTTAGTCGCTTCAAGAGACGGTGGAAAAGTAACATATACATGACAATTATAGGACAATTATACTAATATTGCACAAGCCGATGAGTGGCGCCCCACGCGCGCGGCCGCGCTAGATTTCGAATCTCGCTGACCTCAAATGACGTTGAACTATCATACCACTATCGATACATATATGTAACAAAAAATAGTGTAGTTTGCATATAGTTCATAGAAAACCCACCTCGCTCAGGTAGTCGACGGCCCCAGCTCGATCCACGCACACCTACCCTCCTCATAGACAAATGCCGCTCCCCCCGTCGTATATGTGTCATATCCTAGCCATTTAGCTAAGTGCTAGTATCTGACATTATTTATTTCCTCTAAATGGTGTACCTGTATCTTAGCGATATTCAGTGACTCTTTTATTGTCATCACGGCAGTACAACTGTATCGCCGTATTTTCCCTCGACAGTACAGAGTTACTAGCAGTATCTCTTCTAGATAGTTCTTTTCTAGATAGTTCTAAGAGCTTGTGCGATAAGGTTAGATAGACGGTACATGTAACCTCAGTCAACCTGTATCACTAGTAATAGTTTGGTTTAGTTAGCAGACAGCACAAGCTACAGGTTCTAAGGCTGTTTCTAGAACACCTGAGGTGTGGATATTTAAGACGGGGACTTACTGGTAGAGGAGAAGACCGGTACAGAATAGAATTACGCCACACCCAGATTGTAAGAAACCCTGTTCCTAAGACAATCTTACTAATTCTCTCTACGCTGTATAATTAGATCCAGAGATTAGGTTCTACTATTAGTCTAAGGTTGCCAACTTAGCCTAACCAAAGTAGCACCTCACACGTGGTTTCGGAGCCTCAGAACAGCTAGACGAGACGAAGATGTCTAACCGAGCAGGAGAGAGACTACCAGAGGAAGTTGATGGTCGACCAAAGGGGGCGCCTTCTGGGCCGACACAGCCGACGTCGACAGATGGTAGAAGACAGACAGTGCGAGAAGGATCGAGTCCCACGATGGAGCCTATGTCGGTACACGTCACCGAGATGCTACAACGACTAAGTAACCAAGTTGACACTTTTTCGACTGAGCTATCTCAACTGCGTGACCACGTCGACAACGGTTTCAGACATTTTGAAGGACGAGTGAACAGAAGCCGAGAAACGGAGAATTTTCTTCGAGGAGAACAATTGAGATCGGAGAGGACGCGAGAGATGCCAAGCATGATGCCGAACGATGTCAAACCACCCAAGATCAAGAGCATCGCTACGACTAACATCGACGAGCTGAGAAACAGGTTCCGACATGCACGAGGGTATCTACGGTATCACAACGTTAACCCTGAAGAGCAAAGAGGAGTGTACTGGGTATCTGGCTTTCTGGAAGGACCACTATCGAAGTGGTGGTACTCCCAAGTTGCGTAGACTGGAGACGAAGTCGGTGGAGGATTTTTCGGAGTTTCTGAGATGGAGAAATCCTTAATTCAGGAATTCTGCGGAAGAACACCGGCGGAACAAGCGAGATTGAATTTGGACAAAGCGCGACAGAAAACCACGGTCCTGAAGTATGCGAACTATTTTCGAGAACAATTATTGGAGCTTCCTCACCGTCACGAAGAAGATAACGTACATGCTTTCCAGCGCGGTTTGAGACCCTCGATTCATAAGGAGGTTGCCCTGAAAAACCCTAAGACCCTACACGAGGCGATTCAAGCAGCTCTGCGAGCGGAGGCAGCGGAGACCAAGATTGAGACGACCCAACGCTCGACAGGCCGACTGAACGCCATCGAAGAAGACAGCAACTTTTCAGAGGCAGCGGAGGAGATCGACAGTGAGTCGGAGGAAGATTCGCATGGCGCGACCGAAGAAAAGCCGCGGGAGCTGTACGAGATTAGACGCCTTACTCAAGAGGAGGTCGACAGATTTAAGAAGGAGGGCAAGTGCTTCATTTGCCACAAGAAGGGACACATCGCTATCGACTGCCCAGACAGAAAGAACAAGAAGAACGACAGAACGAAGAAATCCCGGCCGGGAAAGTGAGACCTGAGTCGGCAGCTCGCGGCAAGCTGCAGGATGAGGTTTCGTCTCCTACAGCGACTCAGGAAGAGACCAGAACAGAAGAAGTACGAGACCCGTTACCTCAAACGACATTGAGGCCAGTCTTTAGGAGCAAGGACTTTAGCGAATGGATGATGAATAGGGAGTATTTTCTGAAGTACTCTCAGACCTACGGACCTTTCGACTTAGATGGAGCTAGCGACAATGACGGCCTTAATTCTCAAGTGGCGGAGGATTTTTGCTGTCCGGCGCGCCCATTTCAGGAGAGAGATTTACGGAAGTACCGGAGAATTTGGCTAAATGCGCCATTTAATGAATTAGAAGATTTTTTGGGCCATTATTTGCGGAGTAAACTGCTTCATCCCCATCTGAGAGCGGTTATAGTGGTTCCAAAATGGAGGGCAAAACCATGGTTCAAGCTGCTGCGAAATTTCCGACTTGTCGACGAGCTGGCGGCGAAAGAACATGTGTTTACCTACCTCACGAACGATGGAATAGAAGGAAGAAGGCAAGATGTTGGACCGACAAGATGGACGACGCAAGTCTACGTCGACGACACCGATCGAGTTCGATTTCTGCCTCAGAACCTACAGAATCCCCCGAAGACCTACTGGACTCACTCGACGACTCTTGTTACCGATGGCCGACGAGTGTTACTAGCGAAAGAGGACACTGGCATGGTCTGGTTTCCTGGTGGCAAACAGGAGATTGAAGACGCGACCCCGGAATACACAGCAGTGCGAGCTCTTACGGAGACAACTTGATTTAAGGTGAGCGAAACAAATTTACGCCTTTTAGGGACGGAGTCTTCCGGACAAAATAAGCGCTACGTGTATATCGCTCGCGTTCGACCCGGATCGATACCGGACGCTACGTCAACTTCTCCGGCAGTATGGGCTACCTGGAAGGAATTAATTTCGGCACGGCGTACGGGTTATCTAGTCCGTGGAGATCAGCAGTTCCCTCTTCGTTACGAGACTTTTGGGAAACCGATCGACGGGTGGATGAACAAGAGCGTCCGACTAGAAGACAGTGTTCTTGCGACGCTACATGTATCCACAACCCAGTCTGGAACAAGTCTGTTAGTGTTGGAAGGCACCTTACGCGGACATAAATGCCGTATTTTGGTTGACTCTGGCGCTTCGGAAAATTTCTGCAAGGCTGAGTGGGTACGGGAGCATCACATCCCGACGGTTACTGGAGAGAAATACCGGATAAAATTGGCAGATGGTAGTACAACTACGACTCGCCAGCGACTACGGAATGAAGTGCTCACAGTAGGGACCCTGGACATACGTCTGGACGCAATTACGACAGAACTGGATAAATTCGACATCATCCTCGGTCAACCTTGGTTACAAGCCGTCAACCCGGATATAGATTGGTCTACTAAAACGATTCGCGACCGTAAAACTGGCGAAGCTATGGTGTCTGGCGACGAGTACACCGTACCTGTGACAGTACATCACTTGGAGGCGGATGCGATGGCAAAGCTGCTTATACAAGAACCAGTAGACCTCTTCGTGATTGGACTACGAGAAGTACAGGACGCGGTTGACGACATCAACACTGATCAACAACCTGAGTGGACGACTTCGTTACGAGATTCCCTGAATGAGTTTACGGACATTATCAAGGAGCCTGACGGTCTACCGCCAACTCGCGAGTGCGACTTTGAAATTAATTTGGAGTGCGATGAACCACCTAAGGAGCGAACGTACCGTATGTCACCAGCAAAACTCCGGGAGGTTCAAGTACAGTTGCAAGACTTACTCGCAAAAGGCTGGATTCATCCGTCTAAATCTCCGTACGGTGCCCCGATTTTATTTGTACGCAAGAAGGATGGTACCATGCGTATGTGCGTAGACTACCGGAAACTCAACGACCTTACGAGGAAAGACCGAACACCGTTACCCCGGATTGATGAGTTACTCGACTCGCTATATGGGGCTCACTATTTCAGCACGCTGGACCTGTATAAAGGCTATCATCAAGTTCGAGTCAAGGAGCGCGACATACATAAGACAGCATTCCGAACTCATTACGGATTGTTCGAGTACTGCGTTCTACCCTTTGGACTTTGTAACGCCCCAGCTGGATTCCAAGCGATGATGAATCGAGTTTTGCCCCCGTATCTTGGCAAGTTCTGCGTGGTATATTTGGACGACGTGTTGATCTACAGTAAGACGGCCGACAAACACCTCGAGCATATTCGACTCGTGTTACGAGAGCTGCAGCAACACCAGTTGCATATCAAACTCTCTAAGTGTTACTTCGGACGATCGAGCGTCAATTTTCTTGGGCATGTGGTGGAAGCTGGACAGATCCGAATGGACCCCGACAAGGTTGAGGCAGTACAGAATTGGCCCCGACCAAAATCTGTGACTGAAGTACGTGGATTTCTGGGACTTGCTGGATATTACCGGAGGTTTATCAACCAATTCGCAACCCTAGCAACCCCATTAACGGACCTGACCAAGAAGACACCGGAATTTCGCTGGACTCCTCAAGCCGAGTCAGCATTCGAGCAAATTAAAGACGCGATGGTACGTGCACCAGTACTGGTAATTCCTGACACTTCTCCTAATGCAAGGTACACACTGTACACAGATGCTTCTGGATTTGCAGTAGGAGCTGTGCTATTACAAGACCAAGGTATTGGATTACAACCTGTTGCGTACCATGCTCGAAAGATGAACAAGCATGAGGTACACTATCCTGTCCATGAACAAGAGCTACTGGCAGTTCGCGACGCTCTACTGAAGTTCCGTTGCTACTTATATGGCGCGGCGGGATTTACAGTAATTACGGACCACGACACGTTGCGACACTTCTTTCGGCAGCGCGATTTGTCTACTCGACATGTGCGATGGCTTTTAGTTTTAGCACCTTACCAGCGACAGATGGACATCGTATACAAGAAGGGAGCAGTCAACCAGGCAGACGCTCTGTCTTGCCGACCTGACCTGAAGGACTCATTACAGAAGCTGCAATTTTTACGCGATTGGACCAACGACGAAGCAGAATGCGAGTTACACGCACAGATTTTTTCCCTGGAATCCCGGTTACATCCTGACTCTGGACTTCATGCGGAAATCCAAAGCGCTTATGATTCGGACAAATATCTGCTTACCCGGAAATCTCTGCCTACCTGGCTGGTACGTCAATCTAATGGACTCTTGTACGCCTACGGGACAAGACTGTATGTTCCGAACGTCTCTACATTGCGATCAAGAGTACTGTACGAACTACACGACGCACCGACCGCGGGACACCCTGGTATTATTCGACTATTGGCAGCAGTAACCCGGACGTTTTGGTGGCCTAACATGAAGCGGACAGTACAACACTATGTACGCAGCTGTGTTACCTGTCAACGCAACAAGGCAGCGCGACACAAGCCTTATGGACTCCTTCAATCGCATGAGGTACCGACCATGCCCTTTGAGCATGTATCGCTTGACCTGATTACGGACCTTCTTGAGTGCGACGGGTATGATGCTGTGGTGGTATTCGTCTGTATGCTTACGAAACGGACGATTGTCGAGCCAATTACGAAAACGATTACAACGGAACAATTAGCAAAAGTTATGCACCGCGCTGTTTTTCGGCATTTTGGCTTACCACGGAAATTAATATCCGATCGAGATCCCCGGTTTATGAGCGACTTCTGGCAAACCCTATTTAGGGCTGTTGGCACCAAGCTTAATATCTCTACGAGCTATCACCCCCAGACAGATGGCCAAACTGAACGAGTAAACCAGACATGGGAGCAAGTCATACGATGCTATGTGCACCCCGTGCACGACGACTGGGTTCAACACCTTACCAACGTGGAGTTCGCGATCAACGCAGCGGTTTCTACGTCAACGACTATGTCTCCATTTAAGGCGACGCTAGGATTTGAGCCGACATCTCCAACGACGGCTACATTTGAAGATAACGAGCCTAGCCGTACTTTACCGGAGCAAGTGAAGATTCTGGTCGAGATGCACAGATTTGCCCACAACTGCGTCAAAGCAGCCCACGCACACATGCAAGACGCTGCAAATCGGCACCGGTTACCAGTACCTTTTACATTTGGCGACAAGGTTAAGCTCAAGGCGACAAATCTACGGTTTGTACAACAGCCATGTTCTAAACTACGCGACCGTTACATTGGACCGTTTCTCATTACGGAGGAAGTTTCCCCGGTTGCATTTCGGCTTAAGCTACCCCCTGGAGTACGGATTCACGATGTTGTACACGCCAGTCTACTGGAAAGATGGAATTCAGAACCAGAACAAGCCAACAGTGCGCAGCCAATTCCGATTGTGCACGATGCGAAGCGATTTGAAGTCGACAAAATACTCGACGTGGCTTTTAACTCCAATGGCACGGGACTTTTGTTTAAGGTCCGCTGGGCAGCACCGTTCAACGTACCTAGCGAGGACACTTGGGAACCCATGCGAGGAGTCAACCACTTAAACATCTTTTCCGAATTCCTTCGAACGGATGTTTATCGAGAATTTTCTGGCACCCCTGACTTTGTCAGATTTCGCAATCGCTGGCCTGCAAGAACCCCCAAGAAACCAAGACCCTGAGTACTGCACAGCGAGGACGCTGGTGCTTAAGGAGGGGAGAGTGTCATATCCTAGCCATTTAGCTAAGTGCTAGTATCTGACATTATTTATTTCCTCTAAATGGTGTACCTGTATCTTAGCGATATTCAGTGACTCTTTTATTGTCATCACGGCAGTACAACTGTATCGCCGTATTTTCCCTCGACAGTACAGAGTTACTAGCAGTATCTCTTCTAGATAGTTCTTTTCTAGATAGTTCTAAGAGCTTGTGCGATAAGGTTAGATAGACGGTACATGTAACCTCAGTCAACCTGTATCACTAGTAATAGTTTGGTTTAGTTAGCAGACAGCACAAGCTACAGGTTCTAAGGCTGTTTCTAGAACACCTGAGGTGTGGATATTTAAGACGGGGACTTACTGGCAGAGGAGAAGACCGGTAGTACAGAATAGAATTACGCCACACCCAGATTGTAAGAAACCCTGTTCCTAAGACAGTCTTACTAATTCTCTCTACGCTGTATAATTAGATCCAGAGATTAGGTTCTACTATTAGTCTAAGGTTGCCAACTTAGCCTAACCAAAGTAGCACCTCACAATATGTCCTTCTAGCATAGGCTCCCTTGACTTTTGGGGTGGGGAAATATAGGAAACCGTAACCACATATAGTTGCCGTTTGATGACGCTCCTTCCGTCGCGTTTATCTTGTTCCGGTCGGCCGCCTGCTACGCCCAACATCGTGTGATATGTCATTTTCCGACCGTACCCTCCCCTTGTGGTTTACGCCGCTATGAGACCAACTACCGAGCGCTATGTTTTCGCGCTAAACTTTAGCACATCGCTTGAGGCACTCGATAGTGAGTACCGACGAGGGGAGGGGTTTTGGGGGGGAGTCGGATCGGGCGCCAACTTCAAATGTGTTGGGTGCGGACAATTTAACCGAAACCTTCAGTACATGGTTTTTAGTATGATCTCTAAGCCTGTCGCCGCCGGGCCGTGCCGCTCCTCTCGCCGCGGTTGTCCTCCTCGCTGATGACATCAAGCTCGGTCCTCTTGGGCCGGCTTGGCTGCACGAGCGATGGTCGACCGCTAGCGAGCGCTCTTCCATGGTGATGCTTCCCGGTTGTCCGCCGTCGTGTGGCGAGTACTGTCTTGTGACAGTACGTTACATGACTTGTACAAGTACTCGCTGCGATATTTATACCGTACTATCCACGGATGTAGTGTACTAGTAGTTACACTTGCCATTGTGAAGCTCGAGGACATTGTTCGCAATATTGTACGAATATTTACCTCCCGGTGCGTACAATACGCACAATGAGTTCTCTCAGGCGTCAAGACGCTAGGCACGAGACCAATTGGTTACGTAACCTGGCCTACGAAAGACTACGGACATCGACACGTCGACACTTGCCTGGGGAAGCGTGACGCTTGACGAGACCGAAGGCGAGCTTCGCTAGACTATAAATCGTCTAGCACAATGCAGGGCGGTGACATGATATGCCACATTGCAGCTTCTTTCCTTCAATCCCCGCATAGCGACTACTCAATTGTAGTTTGCTTACAGAATTATATTACACGCACTTTTAACTCATTGAACGCTTCCCATGAGATTCTGCCATGCACAACCAGCCACCGAGAGGCTAGTTGCGACAGTTGGTTCCATCACCCTCATCCCACCGATGATCCGCCCGTACCCTCTTCGCCTCCACATTATCCTAAGCTACATGCCCCATCCTTCCAAATGGGACGGTGTCTTGAGGAGCTTTTGGTCTTGAAAAAGCATATGGGACGGTCTTAGCGGGATATTTTGGCGATTGTAGTACTGTATAAACATTAATTTTGAGAGCCCTATGCACATGGCTTTCCCAACAGTTGCTAATCGCGCGGATCGCAGTTGTCGGCTCACCCCCACCTAGCCCCCTACCGTGCCTGGCATGGTATGGCAATATGGTTACCAATGCCCTCTACGAGGAAATGGAAGTGAATTCCGACGAGCTTACGAGCGCACCCCCCTCCGGGGCCTCCGCCGCCGGCGGGCGCCCGTTAAATTATTTATGCGAGGCGACCATTGTTCATGCATAAATGCAGTTGTCACGCATTATTACCGGCAGAAATGCACCCGTAATCAGTGTACTACTTAATTGAGGCATCCGTGATTGAGGGCCCTATCAATCAATGCACCTATCAATTAGTGCCTCATGCAATTGATGCATCCATAATTAATGCCCCACTCAATAATTGATGGATCCTTAAGAAAGTGTCCTAATAATCAGACGATACGACAAGGGGTGATGCATTACGATTGACGCGCATGCTTTGTAATTTTTAACAAGGCTGACGCGGACGCTTATTGGAAATAGATCACCTTGTTTAGTTCAAAATTTGCAGGTATTAGCTGGGTGATTGTATTATGTGGTTGGACTTCTCTAGCTCGCACATGTGCATATGATTTGATTGTGTATGTAACAATAATGTGCTCGTTCGAGCTTGAGTGTCCCATAGTCAAGTTCAAGGGGCGCACGCAAGCCTCTCGCAAAAGCGTACGTTTTACCTAATGCCGCCCAGCAAGTGAAGTTTGACACCCGTATTCGGAATTTTGCTCAGGCTGAAACACCTCACATAAAGTCCACACATTAAATTTCTCATTAAAGTCCTCATTAAAGTCCACACAAGTTCATAAGGAAAATTCTCCTTTTGACATAGATGGACTGAGCCCGCTTGGCTCCTCTTGCGTTTGACTTTCTTTTTCAACGCGCAATTCTGGCGTTGGTTCGCCGTTTCTCGGCAAGTGGGTGGATGTTCGGGCCGGATCTTTGTCGTGAGCCGTAGTATGCTCGCTTGAAACACTTTGTCCGTCGGTCCACTTCATGCTAGTTCCGACGCTTCATGCGGATGGATGTGCACAATGAATTCATGCAACGCGTCTCGGTTGTTTTTCATAGCACGCATGGTTCCTATCTTAGTGATCCTGTGCACGGTGGGTGTGCGGATGCTGTTGCTTGTTTCCATGCTCTGCGGGCCAGATTCCCCTACCCTTTCTATTTCTGCCGCCGGTAGTGATGGCGATTGTTCGTCATTTGTTGTAATTAAATCCTACAACGCGTTGCCTGCTGCCGGGCGGGATGAGAACTGGAGTGGGTCCCTGGGTTCGCGTGGATGACAGGCTGGCCGCCACGCAAGCAGACATATATAGTATATAACAGCAGTAATGTCGCTATCCATGATCCCGCCTCGATTCCAATATCACTGATGCCGCGCCGGTGTTTCAGCAGCGATGATATATATATTTAGTAAAATAGTCAGAGTCGGGGGGACCACGCGTCGACCGCCGCCCGCTGGCCACCACTACACCCTAGCCGCCCGTCAACGGCAACCAGCTGCGTTGTGACGCGATGGGGGTGACAATCTGTGGGTCTGAGCACGGTGGAACGCCAGGCTGGCTCGTGACCGCGTCGAGGAGGTGCGGCGTCACCGGAAGGTAGTGCATCGCTCGCCCCCAATTCAGCGGCGCGGCTCTAATTTGTTGTTTCTTATACAAATTTTGTCACGCGAATAACATTGTCGACTGCTGAATCCCATTGATAATTCTGCCGCGCAGGCTTGATGCGTCGAAATGGCACCATACCGGCACGTGCCTAGCACCGTCTCTCCCTACTGTTGTGGCTCGACGCAGCGTCGGTCGGTTGAGGGTGGGGGCTTGGGATCGGCAGGGGGCCGAGAGGGGGGGCGGTGGGGGGGAGGGGCGGTGGTACGAGGGCGGTGAGACGGAGGCGCCGCGGGCGTACCGGAGTCGGCCGGGTGGACGAGGTGGGGGGAGGGGGAGGGGGAGACGAATGGAGGGGGAGGGGCGGAGCGAGCCGCCGCCAGGCTACACCTGCCACCGCTGCGGCGAGCCGGGCCACTTTATCAGCGACTGCCCCACGAAAGAGCCGCATAGCGCCCGGAATAGCGAGTGGCTGCAGCAGATTTACAAGGAGGCGCCGCAGGAAGGACCCCTACGGCCTTACCTGGAGCAGCACGGCCTGTACCTGAAGTCACAGAGCCCGGTGAGCTATACAACGCATGGCATGTGTGTGTGTGTGTGTGTGTGTGTGTGTGTGTGTGTGTGTGTGTGTGTGTGTGTGTATGCGTGTGTGTGTGTGTGTGCGTGTGTGTGTGTGCGAGTGTCTGTTTTGGCGCGGGTGTGTGTGTGTGTGTGTGTGTGTGTGTGTGTGTGTGTGTGTGTGTGTGTGTGCTTGTGTGTATGCGTGGGTTTATGTGCGAGTGTATGTGTGTGTGTGTGTGTGTGTGTGTGTGTGTGTGTGTGTGTGTGTGTGTGTGCGTGTGCTTGATGCTCCACTAGTAGATGCTATGTCCCACAAGAATCTTTTTCCCATGACGAAGTGTGCTGCTCGCATGACAATACGAC
>JAPMLY010001309.1:27500-30000 GCA_026401115.1 Tetraselmis chui
CGTTTTTTTCCTTTTTTCCGGATATATATCGGCCCTTATCAGAATTTTGCCGTCCAATTTTAAAAATTATGAAGTTTTTTTCCATTTTTTCCTAGTTGTTGACCCGTAAAGACCCAATTCGCGATACCATTTCATTCGGATGATATGGAATTTCCACACTTTCGCGTTTCTTCCTTCGACGCGCGTAGTTTTCTTTGGTTGTATAGTCATAGCAATTTCCTCGACGGCGCCACATTTTTCGCCGAGTTTGCTCTGCTGAAAGTTCATGTTCAACCCGCAGCACCAAGTTTCGAAACGTCGCAGGGATGTAGGATTTGCTCTGCGTCACAACACCGACAGTAGTTGTCCTTACATGGTGGTGCTGATGAAGCGGGCTCCCAGGTTTTTATGATTGTTAGTGGCAGAACGCCGGTCGTGCGTGCGTCTACGTACCTGCAGTGTCGCTTCCTTGTCGATATGAGTTTTGCGGATTCATTTATAATATAGAACGTGAGTGGCCTCCCTCCGCCGTCAACTTTGCTCGCGGGCTCGTCGTTACTTTAATACTAAAGTTGTCGCCGAACGAGCCGACGGCCTCCACGATGGCTATGCGATACCTGGTCTCGCTCTGGTCGGCCAGCGATGTGGTAGCGGTCTATGGTGTCGGTATCGTTCTGGTCGCTCTCGCACACATATCAAACTCGTTCTGGTCGGTCGTTCCATGGTATCCGCTCGACGCATTATGGTAGCTTAGCTCTGTTCCGTTTTTAAAATTCTGAATTCGGCCAAGCTTCCCATCTTTGATTTTTAAGCTTCCGTGAGGCTTTTTGTTTATTTTGTTGGGGTGGTGCAGCTGACGTGCTTTTCGTGTGATGTGTGGACGGGCGGGGGTCAGGATTTTAACAAGGTCGCAACCGAGTCGTGGCAGAATGACATGCGCTCCTTCAGCATCAGCACCTTTCAGGAGCAGGTCAGCAAGGCGCTGGACGACCTGGGGTGGTCTCACCATATGGAGTACGAAGCGGACAAAATGTTCAGCGTGGACATCGTGCTGGAGGTGCGTGGGGTTGATGCTGTGGCGGAGCTTTCGATGTGTTCTGTGCTGGGATCCATTAGGTCTACGAAATGTTGGGTTTGATCATGTGTCATTGACTGCGATCAAGGATAATTGTGTGTGTGTGTGTGGGGGGGGGGGGGTGGCATGTGTGTGTATGGTACATCGAAAGTGATTTTGTGTGTGTGTGTGTGTGTGTGTGTGTGTGTGTGTGTGTGTGTGTGTGTGTGTGTGTTAATTAACGTGCCTTTTCCCGGGGATGGAGGGAAGGTGGGAGGTTTTTTTCACGGGATTGACATTTGGACTTTAGGGTATAGCTAATACGCGAGAGGGGGGAAGGGTGGATAACCTCAGCCCTGTCATGACGTCTTAGATTAATCGAGAGACTTGGTCACGGAGCACGTGCTAGGGTTTGTCATGTGTTGTGCGAGCAGTCAGCACCTCTTAAATTATAGTTTACTTCGTTTGAATGGGAGACGAGCCCTTGTCACGGTATTATACAAAAAAATTAGCATTCCATTTCATCTAAATTATATTTGATTTGACTCAGTTCCCTTGGCGTGCTAATTCGGGTCAAGGTTTTTGCAACTGGTTTAGGTTTCGTTTAGGTAAACTTTACATTCAATTTATGGCAAGCCTCTGAAACATTGCTTCCAATCTTTAGAGTCGGAAACATATGGTGTCCCGCTGTGAAATACAAGGGTGCTCAATCAACTGAGCTGAAGCCACTCCTCTTTGCCTCCTTTTTCCTCGGCCCATTCGCAGGGCACCATGCAAAGAGTCGCTGTGGAGGTGGACGGCCCGTGGCACTTCACCGCCAACACGCTAAAGCCGCTCGGCCCTTTCCTGCTGCGCCGCCGCGCGCTGCGCCTGCTTGGCTGGACCGTCGTCAGCGTACCTTACTTCAAATGGCCAAAGGTTTGGGACCGCGCCAGCGCCCGCGGCTGCAACTCCACTCCACACGTCTGACCCTTCCTCCGCTCAAACCGTGAGAGTCCTCATCAGTTGACTAAAACGTTTCTTCGTTGGCCAGGACAAGTGCACAGCGACGGAGCGGGCGGAGTGGCTGCTGAACCTGCTCCTCAAGGCGGGTATCGACCTGCCCGAGGGGGTCCGCCTGCCGAAGGGCATAAGCAACGGCAGACTGACTAAAATAAAGGAAAAGGTGGGCCGCCCGTCTTTAGGCAATCATGTCGTGTGTAGGAGCGCACCACATCGTATCCCATCACCTACCACGCCATTGTATCACATCGCATCGCGCACCACGCAGTCGTATCGCATCCCATCACATCACATCCCATCCAATCCCATCCCATCACATCATATCATATCACATCACATCACATCAAATGCCAAACCATCGTATCGAATTTCATCTCAAAATGTATTTTTAACTCAATACGATGCACTTCGCATCCTGTCACATCAAATAACACCACACCACATCACATTGCATCCCGTCACATC
>JAPMLY010001309.1:35000-113219 GCA_026401115.1 Tetraselmis chui
ACGCGGCGGTGTTCAAGGACGGCAAAGGGCAGTACTTTAACAGATACGTGAGTCGCTCCGCTCCCGCGAATAATTGATTACAATATTATCCTCGTTTCTTCCTATTATTCTCAACAAATAATGATGGGCATTACGCATACGCGCCCCCCCTACAGTCTTAATCAACCGACTTGGCATGCCCAGTCTGGGACGGCTTCGCCCCTTCGGCTCGAGTCGCAGTGTGAGTCGACTGAGACGCACCACTGGACGGATTTGTTTCTTGCTAATATGTGATAAATATACATTACATAAACTAATCAGTGATGCAATGCGGACTCTTTCACACCCCCTCCCCCCCCCCGTCACTTCTGCTGCTGACCCGTCAGTTACCTCAGCTATACTCGCACCTGCTTGCCTCCCACCTTCACCCGCCCGTTTCACACTCTCTGCTAACCACGAGAGCAATATTCAGCACATTCGTCAATTGAATGGATAAACTGTGCGAATGTGAAAAGTGTATTGGCAGGGAAATGGTTGACGCGCTGTGCTCAGTAGACGCAGGCCACGGTCCGTTTTAGAGCGGACCCTTTTCAGCTGTTGCCCCAACTCTACGCTCGTACCATTTCATGTGCAGCCAATTCATGTCAGGCGGCATTATATTCCGAATTAGCAACTTGGGCACCCGTGTGGCGCAGTGAATGGTACCATGTGTCCGGTTTGCGGCGAGGATGGTGCGGGCGGTGGGCTCTGAGGGGCTGCGGTGCTGCTGTGTGTGCGCTGGGAAGGTGAACACGGACACGCATGCTATGGAGCAGAAAGCGGGCGGGCGGCTCTTCGGCGGTGTGATGGTCAAGAGCGGGTGCGTGGCCCCCCCTCCCAACCCGTGTTGGTGCAGGCCACAGTCTCATCAATTTGGACGGCAGTCGTCTCTTTCCACACTGAGAAATTATCGAGTGCCAAATTAATGACTATTTGTGTACATTTTTTGGGTGTCGCTAAACTTTTTTTTTTCAACACATTGACAATTCGTATGTGTATTCTAAATGTACCTATTATATGTTTTGTATCATTTTGGCCTGCGAGTGCCGCGACAATCCATTCTACGCCGTTTGTGTATTTTTCGGGTTTTGGTTTGTGTAACTTTCTGTGTATTATTACCCTAAACTTATTGAAAACTCTGGTATATATTTTTATGAAAATGGAAAAAATGCTTTGAGAAAATCCAAAACTTCACCCTAAACTTATTTACAATTTACAATCGTATTTTAAGAACAATTTTGCTTCCTGCCCGGCCACAAGCCATTCCTTTGACATTCTTCAATTCAGCCCATTGTTCCTCTATTTTAATGCATTATTTGGAGACAGCTTAGCAGGCGAGCCTATTTCAAAGCCCTAAACCCTAAGCTGATTCAGAGCACTGATCCATTTTCTTATGTTTTTTCATTTGCTTCTGACGGTGTATTCCCCGAATTGCGTTTTCCCCCCTTTTCCGGTTGCCACGTCAAATCGTTTGCCGATATGAAAAGTTGATTACAAAACATAATTTCTTTCCTCTTTTTCATGTGCTTATTATTATTGTTTAATTAATTCGTTTTAGCAGTTGGTTTCATGTTTATTCCTCTCCGCTTCCAATGCTGCTCAACATGCATTTCGGAATCGGAATGGTAGGGTTCCCGATCCCGTGCGCGCATGGATCGCCATTCAGACGGCAATCGCGTGTTTTCTTACATTTTGAAAAATAGTTTGGTTTCAATTGGTTTCATATCTGAGTGTCCGGTCGACTGACGTGATTGTATTTGGTTGGACATGCTTTGCTTTTGAAAACACATGGACAGTTAAATTTCATAGGAATTTTTGTTCGGTGTTGTTCCCCGACAACCCATGTTAATTCTTTTTTATGTAATTTTAGGGTTCAGAGTTTGAAATTAAATCCTAAACTAATGCGAACACCTTTATTTCTCTCCAAATTTCAGTGTTTTTCATTAAATGTTTCCCTTCCTGCCCGGTTGCCGCGTTACTTCATTTGTCGACACAGATTCACATATTTTGTCCTTCGGTCAATTTTTCCCTTTTGTTTTGTATTGTTTGGAGATACTTGAGTTGCTTACAAAGTATTTGGAGTGCCGACGCATTTTGTTAGTGTTCATTCGTCTGTCGCAATATTTGTCAAATGACATTAATTTTCCCCTCTTCGGTCATTTGCTGATAAAAAGATATGTTTGCAACATAGCCATGTTTTTTTTCTCTATACTCATATATTTATACAACCAGCACGTTTCCCAGCTGTGCCTACTCCCACTCCTCCCTTGCCCCCCCCCCCCCCCCCCCCCCCTTCCCCCCCCCCCCCCCTACACCTTTGCCGCCGCAGATACAAGATGCTGCTCAACATGCTCGGCAACCAGCTGACGACGGGGACCGCTTTCAAGCAGACCGCCAACACGGGGCTGCTCTACTTCAACGGCCGCCTGCTCGCGCTGATGGAGGCCAGCAAGCCGTACGAAATGGTGCGTGCGATCAGCACCCCAACCCCCGCCGCCGTAACCTTATCGTCAGCGTCACCGCAACCGGTGTGGGTTGCTGAAAACATTTACCAATGCTGCGCGGGGAATCAGCGGTGGTGCTTGCCTATAAACTTTTCCCATTGCGTTGTGTTTAGTTTCTTGAGCCTCTTGAAATGATGCTCAGCGTTTATTAGCGTCTGATTTCCGACATACTCGATTTTTCCAAGAAATGGTTTGTTTGTTGATTTGATTGTGTTTCGAAAGAGAAAAGACGTCGTTTCGCATGTCAATGATGTTATTATCATTTTCTTCTTTGCAGTGCGATTCAATGGATTCTCAACAACGCTGAGCCCATCGAGCAAAAGTTCCCATTTCTTTTTACCCGCTTCCTTTTTTTGGAATTCCGAACGGCAATCATTTCGACTTTGCGCACTCCCTTTTTTATTCAAAATATACAATTTAATCGCGTATGTACTTCCTCACTGTGTTCACTCTTGTGATCATGCCGAAATGTGTCCCTGCCACGCCCCCCTGCCACGCCAGAGGTTCACCAGCGGCGGGGAACGGCTGCAGACAACACCCGGCGTCTGCGACCTCGACGCCCAGCTCACCCACCCCATGACTGCCCACCCAAAGGTACAAACTCTAAACCCTAAAATGTCTGAGTGACATTTTGATGCGTGCATACAATCATTGTCAGCAAAAGTGAACCGTCCCCCCCTTTTATCATCCCCCACACACAAACAAGCCAGGGCGCCTCTTTTCTGCCGGCACACGGAGGCGATCTAATAACGCGCCGCAAAACGTCGTGCCTAGGGCTACGGGAATAGTTAGGGGTCAATGTGCTGATTTTAGGGTTTGTTAACATTGTTTCAAAAACCCTTAGATTCTCTGCCTTTTTTTTCGAATGAAAATATGTTTGTCCGGCGTTGCGAGATGACACGCATTTCTCTCTCCCTTTCTCTCTCTCTCTTCATCTCTTGAAATGCAGGTGTGCCCAAGGACGGGCGAGGTGATGTGCTTTGGTTACCAATCAGACGCGCCGCCGCACATGCTCTACTCCCTCTTCGCCCCCACCGGCCGGAAGCTCCTCACCCAGGAGATCCACCTCCCCGCGCCCGTCATGACCCACGACATGGCCATCACGCAAAACTACAGCATCCTGCTCGACCTCCCCCTCGTCTTCGACACCGCCAACATTTTGCGTACGCCCCTCAGCCGCGCACAGTGTCGCATTATCCCCAAATGTCTGCTCGTTTGCTGTGGAGCGCATAAAAGCACGGCATTCGGAATGTGTAAGTGAGTATTATGTAACACATTTTTACCGTGTCCTCTTTGTATGCCACAAAATAACAAACATTTTTAATGCCATTGTTTATTTTTTTCGGACGGTTTTAATTAATTGTCATTGTTGTTGTCATGCGCACTCTCGTATCCCATTGCTGCGCTGCCTTTTGTTCTGAATGAACTGCCATTTATGTGTGTACATGCACCACCACTAGCGAACTGTCTTCCACGTTCTTTTTTAAGTGAACTATAAAACAAATGTCTTGGTGGTGTCTGCCCTGTGCTCTCTAGCGAAGGTATATATAATCATGAAATAAAAATTGAGTGTACCAAATAACAAATATGTATTTTGTGCAACTGTTATCATTTTTTGGTGCAATGAAAACTTATAGTTTGGTTTGTTCACGAGCACTGTCGCATGCCAACTATGCGCAGATGGATGCCCGAAAAATTGTGAAGCAAGTTATTTTTTCTCCTTTTTTTTCCCCAGGCAACCGGTTCCCCTTTGCCTACGACGCCGCTCACCCGGCGCGCATCGGCCTCCTCCCGCGCCACGGCGGCCCCGTCGAGTGGTTCCCTGTCGACTCCTGCAATGCCTTTCACACGGTGAACGCGTACGAGGTGCGTCGCCCGCCAAATAAGCATCGGGCACCCGTTCCGTTGAAAGGATGTGCAATTCGTGTGCCCGTTATTAGACAACATTTTGGGTCGTTTTGCCAATTTCTTTGGGTCTTTCACCTTTCCGGCAATGAATGCAACGAAATGTTGCCAAATAAAGGATCAGAGAGCAGAAAATACAATTTTCTGCACAAATTATGATGTGAATGGGTATGTAATGCGCATTCACTGTGTTTTGTCCCGAGGCATTGAGAAAATGATGCGGCTGAAAAAATAGTTTGGGGCAATTTTGTAAACAACTTATAATTCATTTTGTGGGACAAATATAATAAATGTTTATAGTCAATATATTTGGCACAGTTTTACAAGCAATTATGTTTGACATTTTGGACACCGGCGGTCCTCTTTGATGCCCTCGTCTGTGCCGTCATGCGTGCGTGCGTGCGTGTTGTGCGCTGTCAACAACAGGACGGCGCGAGCGGGGAGGTGGTGCTCCACGCGGGGCGTTACGAGTGCGAGAAGGACAGCTACTTTGAGTTCAACCCGGCGTACCTGTACGAGTGGCGGCTGCGGCCGGGGAGCGGCGGGCAGTCCAAGACGGAGCGCCTGCTGGACCGCACCCCCATGGAATACCCCAAGATCAACAACGAGTACATGGTGACCTCCAAAAATGACACGTGCCCCATAAATGTATCATAAACTGCGTAATGGTTTGAGCACTGGATTTTTCTTGCCTAATTTGACACATTCCGAAACGTTTAAATGGGTTGCTGTGTGAAAAGATATGGACTGTGTGATCGAGAGAGGGGATATTTTTACATTATTATAACAATCCGTCCCCACTGCAAATTTTTTATTTTGACAAATAGAGTAATATATTTTAAAGTTTTGGCACATTTTGCCATATTTATTTGCCCAAGATGATTTGATTTTCGCTCGATTTAACAATTACATTAAGTTCCATTATTTATATGGCGGATTGGACAAAGGAAGCAAAGTGCGCATTTATTCGTGGGGAAAAAAAAATTCGAGCTGAGTACCTGGGTACCTCGCCGCTAATTTCCCTCGCGTAGGGTATGGAGTACAGGTACTGCTACGGAGTGGAGCCGACGTCGATGGGCCGCACGCAGTGGGCGGTGCCCTCCGACGGCGTCGCCTTCGCCGCTGTCCTGAAATACGACATGCGGAGCGGCAGCGTGGTGGACTCGTGGAGGCCCGACGACGGTGAGCGCCCAACAACTCGGCCGCTGCTGCCGCCTGCCGGTCGACCGCGGTCGAGCGCCAAGAAAGCCGAAATTATGATGTGTGAATTTACTTACAAAACAAATTACTCGCGGTCGACTGAAAAAATTAAAAATCTACCACCGAAATGGAAAATGTTTTATCGAAGAAATTCGAAATATTTATAATAATTATCGAAATTCTTTTTCTTTTATGAATCGAGAATGTATTGTGTTATTTGCTTACAAAATATATTTATGGACACGGTCGTCAAAGATAGACAAAATGCAAATTCTTGTTTACAAAAATACTGCCAATTGTCGGAGCGATAAAAAACACCTTTCCTAAACAACCCTATCAAGTCTCTTGTTTGCCTTTTGTTGGAAAAAGCAGCGCACGTTTCTATCACGTTTTTTTTAACGAAATGCGCGGATCAATTGCTCGTGCAACATTGATTGTTATGGCGCGCATTAATGAAAAGGGAATCAATGTTGACCCCGTCAAACCCTAACCTCCTTGCCCCGCCCGGCCAACCGTGTCATCCTCGTAGGCACTGTGTTTGGGGAGCTCGAGTTTGTGCCGAGGGTGGGCAGCTCCCACACACCCCAAACCGCCGAAAACTCGCAACGCAGCGCTGAAGACGACGGGTGCACCCCCCCCCCCCCCCCCCCATCAACTTTTTGCCTGATTTATCAATTGTGCCACAATCAAGTATGCACTCAACCTACATGCATTGCACCATCGACCATGGCATGATTAATTATCATGATATGTTATTTCTTTATTTGCATTTTAATTTTAAATACCTTTCTTTTGATGTGCTTCCGTCGTTGCGTCAGGTATTTGGTGACCTTTGGTACAGATGTGTCCAAGGGTCACTCCTTCGCCGCCATCTTCGACGCATCCGATGTTGGCAAGGGTCCCGTGACTGTGCTGAAGACGCCCCAGCCGGTGCCGCTCGGGCTGCACGGCACTTGGGTGCCCGGCGAGAAGATGGAGACGGTGATGCAGGCGTGGTTCTAGATTGGGGCAGCATTGGTGGTGTCCTTGAAAGAAAAAATTAATAATTTAACATGTACCGGCGAACTGGACCGGCTGCTGTTTATGCGCCCGGCATGATTATGATTATGCCATTTAGATGGTATTCAGAGTAGGGTTTAGATAGGGTTGATGATGTTCGATATGATCGACACCCGCCCAGGGTGAAGAGGTGTTTGCGGACCTTCATAATAATATGCCAACCTACCTCGTGGCAATGAGGGCGTGTTTCTATTGTGTAACCAAGCTACGCAAAAAATTGGGTCCACGTGCCGCTATATTGTGAGCTCGAGCAATCGTTTACAGCAGCTGCGTTGCCGCCCGCCCCCCTCTCTACACACACACACACACACACACACACACACACACACACACACACACACACACACACACACACACACACACACACACACCGTAAGGATTGAGTTGGTGCGCACTCGATAGAAAATGCACATAATTTATCCCAGCGTATTGAATTTTGTCATTGATAGGGAGTGGTTCAGGGGCTGGATGCGGCTGAATAGACTAGGGCTCGAACCCATGAATCCGAGTAGATCCGAGACATGCGTGTAGTATTCGTGCACATTTCGTAATGTTTACGTGGTTAGAAGTTATGGCACATTTGCGTTCATGTATTGGGGATTCACTCCCTAGCCACTTCAGACGAGAGACAAATTTCGGTTCGACATATGTTGACAAGGATGAATATGCGATGAGGACAAATGTATACCCTAAATTCACGCGCATCGATCCGCAAAGACAATTCAACTCGTGGAGCTTTTCGCCAAAGCCATTGAACTTCTGCCATCTTCGACACCCCGAAGACAATAGTTAAGGCATGAAATGCTCAATTGGGGGGTGGGGGGTGCCATGTACTACCATCATCCACTCAAGCAATCATCATGCATGTCTTTAAGTGATTCGCAACATTGTGGCACATCTACAGTCTTTCGCGTGGAGCCACAGCCGATGGTGTCTCGTGCGCATGGCCAATTCCAGAATATTATCCTTAAATGATTAGCAACCCATGTGCACCGCCGTGATAGCGTCTTGCACCTCCACGCCGCAGTACCAAACGTGAGCGGAGATGGCGATAATAGCGTCCTCATGTTAGCACTAGCATCCCGTTGCCTACAAGGTAGCTATTGTACAAGGTAGGTGTACGTTATGTACAAGGTAGCTACTTGTCATCCTAGTAGTTAGTGTTATGCTATTAGCGGTACTCTCTTCCCAATTAGTGGCGATCGGCCTGCCGTGCCGGTGCCTTCGCCGGCCGCCATCTCTCTCCTCTCACTTCTCTAGTCACCACAACCGGCCCCCATGTGGGGCCGGCACGACCTCCATGTAACTATCCGTTCCCAACTCTAACAGGCTATGGGCCCTCCACCAAGTTACACTAGAGAAGAGCGTGTGTAAAGCGCTCGGCGCCACGCTAGTCCTACCTACTCCCACGTAAAAAAAAGTAGAGCGTGTGTAAAGCGCTCGGCGCCACGCTAGTAATTCATCGTCCAACCGACACCACGCTTCGCCTTCCAGCGGGTTGTCCGTGATTGTTCTTCCGTCTACCACGTAAAAAGGAGAAGAGCGTGTGTAAAGCGCCCAGCGCCACGCTCGCCCCACCCAGCTTCCGGTCTTACCTAGCCTTCACCCTACCGATGCTCTCGACCGGATCTGGTTTTTTAAGACCGACCCGCGAAAATTCGGCCCGTGCGTACTTTAATTTGTATTGTTATTGTTTTTTCCCGAGGCAACGCCGCAACGCTCACCTAACTTAGCGAGGAGCTTAACTTTCCCACGGCGAATGGGGGGAGTCAACACGAGCGCCCGTCTATGCTTTTGTGTGCCTACACGCTCCTTACGGCCTTGTTGGCTTTGCTTCTTCTTCCTCGCCGGTCGCTCTCATGCGTCGGCTAATTCGCCCGGGGACAGTTTTTCCCGCTACATGTCAGAATAGTACATCACGCAGTACATTTGGAACCGCTTCTTATCGGTAACTCGCCGGTAGCGGCACGTTCTTGTGAACGCATGTCGCTACACCTACTCGGCTTGAGACACACGCTACAAGCACTACACCTTCGACCAAGATGGCACCCTCCTCGACGCAAGCTAGGACGACGTCAAAATCTCGGCTACCTTGAGGGGGGTGTTAGCACTAGCATCCCGTTGCCTATAGTACTTATGTACAAGGTAGCTACTTGTCATCCTAGTACTTAGTGTTATGCTATCAGCGGTACTCTATTCCCTATTAGTGGCGGTCGGCCGGCCCTGCCGGTGCCTTCGCCGGCCGCCATCTCTCTCCTCTCACTTCTCTAGTCACTACAACCGGCCCCCCTGTGGGGCCGGCACGACCTCCGTGTAACTATCCGTTCCCAACTTTAACACCCCGTACACATTTTCTCCCCCTTGGAACATACCGACTGAGGCAGCCGTGGAGAGGCCATCACGGTGGACTTTGGAAATAATCCCATGTACCCATTTTCATTATTGACCGCCCGCACTATTCATACTCTATTATGCCCGAGGACCCCCTCTCCAATGGACACACACACACACACACACACACACACACACACACACACACACACACACACACACACACACACACACACACACACACACACACACACACACACACACACACACAATTGCACATGTATACGCGTGTGATCAACGTCGATAAAGGCGCTTCAAAGACGGAAAATACGACAATGCGCCAGCCGATTGTCTGGACCGGCTGCGGTCTCCCGGCTGTATGTTAGATACCATCTAGGCGGGTTTAAGCGTACGGTTCAAACCGGATACTTTTCGATCAGGTGCACTTAGCGGTAAACCTCCCATTTGCAATGTATGATACGGTCCCTTTGCAATTAGACAATCGCAGTAATTGCCGCGTTCTCGTTCCCCGCAAAAACGAGTAATGATACCGAAATACTAAAAACTTCGCACGCTGTCATTACTCCAGGGTGTTATTCAACATAAGACTTGTTAGTGGTCGCTGATCGACCCAACCCAGCATGACATTCGCTTGTGTGCGTGTTCGGACGTGCGAGAGCTTGGAGGAGGGGGGGGGGGGGGGGGGGCTAACGAAACATTCTCTATCTCACAATGGTGGTTGCTGGCCACTCGGTCATAAATCGGCAATCAACAACCCCGAGTGAGATACTCGTCGCTCCTCCCGGCGCGGCATTCCAACGGCACGAGGTGCCTCGTCACCGCGGGAGCATGTGGGGGAGGGCCGAAGCCCACAAACAACAGAAGGCGGATACAACTCTTGCCGGTACAGTCGCGCATGGGCACATGCGTTGAGGTCCAAGGCCGTCTCTGCCGTGATCGAGCACCGTCGGAGACTCTATTGAGATTCGGGGGCGATGGGCATATGCACTCAATCAAACCCTCCGTACACGGATGTTTCGACTCCGGCTGATCATCCACACCTTTCCTCACCTCCGGTTCCGGCTTTTCTCGTCGGTGTTGTTTTTGCTCTTCACCCTCACGTAGGCTCAACTTAACCAGCATTGGGCAGCGACTAGTGAGCCCCCTATCGAGGCGATACTTCTCGATCCAATTCCATCACACCAATTGGACGGAATTCAAAACTCGGTCGACCAATTCCATCAACGCCTTCGATCCACCCATACCGTCCCCGCGCTCCCCACGGACAGCTCACACGACGTCCCTTCGTATCCCAACATCATGGTTACCATTCCCGTATCACTGGATGCCTTCTTTCGACACAGCCCGAGATACCATGGGGAAAGTAAGGTAGATATTCACGGAATGAAACGCGCGAACGAGGAATTTTGGCGATGATGTACACGTATCACTTTGAAATGCCCTTCCAACATGGAAACCGGCACTTGAATATTGCGTGGAGCGCCCACCACATGGAAGTGGGGGCAGTGCCGACGAACATGCGTGCGCACCCCCTCCGGGGCCGCCGCCGCTACGCCACGGCCGGGCGCCTCAATAAATTGTCTCAGTACTCGTCCCGCTTGCTAAATACCCAGAAAAATTGCTACTCATAGCTCTCCGTTCCCCGGCCCACAAACTGGACGGCATCCACGTTCTTAAGTTCCATTTCGCAGAACGGCGCATTTTTTTGTAATTGGTGGCGGAGTTCATGACTCCTCCAATTCAAGTCATGCCAACAAGAAAGTGAAAATATTGCGCCAACAACACCGATAATTATCATGAATTAATTATGCCTCGCTAGCCACTGCTTTATTATTATTGCCACCAATGGCCAAGCACTACTGTCAAGCTTAAGCCTATATTCGCAAAACATCGTTGTATTGCTACAATTCATCGGGCAGCGAGCACCACTACCTATACTTTCATCAACATGCAACGCAAAATTAGCACTTTGGACCCTACTAAGTGGCTTCGCCAACCGCTACATTGGGCCTTGTCTTTTGGTGTTGGAGCCAACCTCCAGTGTAAGACGAGGGATCCATGGTATCGTCGATGCTTTGCAAGTTCATTTCGCTGCGATTTCAGGCGGATCGCGCATTCGGGCCTCCGAAAACACCACGGAAAGCCTTTATGTAGTCCGTGTGATAGCATCGACCCCTAGCTTGCCTTACTCCAAAGTGACTATGCAAAACAGTATTTTCGGATTAAACGCGGATTGAAAATCATACGAACATAAGTCGCGCGCTCCGCCGGAATTGCCCGACGTGTTATAGGAGCTCGGCGTTAACGATATTGTTGGCGGCGTTCAACGAGTAGCAGCAACATGCGACACTCGCTAACAATCGTAACGGTGGCTTCTCCCAACTCCACTCTTTGCTACGGTAGTAGTGCGCCATAGCGGCGGCCTCCGCAAAATGCCGTAGGTCTCCATCGCAGCCATCAAACCGCACCAACCGAATTGATCGCTCCCCGCCATCAGCCTTTCCCTCAAGCCGCTACTACGAGGACTACTGTCCTCCACCCGTAGCGAACGCTCCGTAGCAGCACCACCGTAGCTCTCGGCCGCATGGTGCATGTATTATATAATTGCACGCCATGTTAGCGTGATGTCCTTCTGCCTCACGCTTTATCTTCTCTCTGTAGTTAATACTTAAAATTCTGCCGCATATAAGCATATGTTCCATGTCTACGAATATGGTATGAAATTGTCATATTGATTGTACGATACTGGCGTACGTGCTTGACTCTTGAACCCGTTGTTTCGATTTGGCGATTCATGTTGATGCTAATAAAGGCTTTATCCGCCTTAAAGTTACGAGGTACACTGGCACCCTTCCCTCCTAGTAGATGATCGGAAGTGTCACAGTTTTCTAACCATGCGCACAAACCCTCCCCGAAAAAATCACAGTTAGGAACCCCGGCACCCCGCACTTATATACGCTCCCCATCATCACATCGCTCATCACCCTACGCAATGAACCCATGATAAATCAATAGGAAAATCGCGCCTCATAACCACACGCATCACATCCGAGATCCACTGCCACTATGTACAACGGTTGCACCACCTCTTCTTCATATACCGATTATACGCACTCAAGACACTCAGCTCAACCAAGCGCCATCGCACATGCACCTTCACTTGATATTACACCGCTCACACAATGCATATTGGCTCCCCGGGGGGGGGGGGGGGGGGGGGGGGGGGGTGAAACACCCTCAAAATATTCGGAGAGAACGGAGCATGCGATGACGGTTTAGCTCCAACCAATAAGTTTCCTATATGGCTTAGTTGGAAGGGCCCATAGACAACAGCCGGCGGCAGCCGTTACATGTTACAAAGCAATTTTCATTTTCATTTTCGTGGATGTCGGGAAAGCCATGTCCGAAAGGCTTATGAAATCAATTGACGTAATTGGTAACCCTGCCCTACCCCTTGCCGACTACTACCATCGAGTGGAGGACCTACAGACATAGGGTACGTGACTGCCCGGGAGAGCACCGAGGCACGTAAACCGAAAAAGGCCGTCCCCAGGACGTGCGCGACGGGGGGGGGGGGGGGGGGGACGGGAACCCGGCTACGGTGCCCAATCGACCCCGGCACCATATATAGCATGCCTAGGGATATGAAGGGGGAAACACTATGGCGCGAGGGCAAGAGCGCTAGCCTTCCCTGTCTGGGTGTCTTGGTCTCCTCCACCTGCCCTCGAGGTGACGGGGGACCTCGAAAGGGAGGCGGATCGGTGCGTCAGGAGGAGCGGCGACGACTTTGGACGAGGTGATCGAGACAACAACGGGATCAACGATCGACTGCGCGAGGAGGGGTTTTGTGCCAGCCTTTCTCCTCTCCTCTCCGGCGCGACCGGAGTCACGCAAAAGAAATATTAGGATGGCCTACCTCCGACTCGATTGTTGTTCGGCCTCGTCTGGTCGGTGCCTCGTCATCTCGGAGGGAGTAAGCCGAGAACGTGAGAGTACAGCTACAGATTTATTTTTCATTTTAGACAAGTGGATTTATTTCTGCCTTTACATTTTCCGAAATTTATGTTGTTGTTATTCTACTTAGGCGGAGTGTTGTGTCAATTACTGTTGATTGATTACAACTACATAACCCCCGAGGAACAACGGCACGTATTGCAGTAGTGCGTTCGCCATGTTTACTTGGTCGAAGAGTACCCGGTCTTACCCTAAGCTGTGAATGCCGTGTATGGTAAGATTGTTGAAGTGGAATGGCTAAGAAATGTGATGTGGCATGATGGGGAGTGGTGATGGGGACGAAGGTGGGTGAGGTGGGGATGGGCTGCGTCGAAAACGATTGAGGGATGGGAATTGGGGTGGGCGGGAATGACGAGTGTGGGAGTGTGGGAGTAGTATGGGTAGTATAGAGTTAGGGGCGGGAAATGAGGTGGCTGGAGTGCGGATTGGAGGGAGAGAGCCGCCCCTAGGGGGGGGGGGGGGGGGGGGGGGGGCGGTGGAGCAAAAGGCGTGGTGCCCGAGAAGGGTGTGCATATAGTACGTACGGTGTGCCATGAGTCGAATGGGGGGTGTTGGAATTAGGAAGTAGATGGTTACACATAGGTCGTACCGGCCCCACAAGGGGGCCGGGTGTGGAAACTAGAGAAGTGAGAGGAGAGAGATGGCGGCCGGCGAAGGCACCGGCAAGGCACGCCGACCGCCGTATGCAAGGAAAAATAATACCGCTAATAGCATAACGCTAAGTACTAAGATGATGGATAGCTTTCTTGTACATAAGCACTAGGCAACGAGATGCTAAGTTTGCTCACACCCCCTTCAAGGCAGCCGAGGTCTTGCACTCATCCTAGCTTGTCTCGAGGAAGGCCTTATCATTCTTTTTAGTAGGTGTTGTGCTGGTAGCGTGTGTTTGAGACCGGGTAGGTGTCGTGGCATATGCTCACATGAACGGGGTGCTACCGGCGAGTTGCCGATAGAACGATTCCAAATGTGCTGCCGAATGTAGTGTTCTGATATTCAGATGGAAAACTGTCCACGGGAGAATTAGCCGACGCATGAGAGCGACCGGCAAGGAAGGAGCAAAGCGAACATGAGTGTCAAGAGCGTGTAGGCACGCAAACGCATAGACGGGCGCTGTCGCGTTGACACCCCCCCCTTCGCCGTGAGCAAGGATAGATCCTCGCTATGTATGGTGAGCGTTGCTGAATTGCCTTGGGAAAAAATAACGGTACTAATTCAAGTACGCGCGGGCCCGAAATTTCTCGGGTCGGTTTAAAAACTAGATCCGGTCGAGAGCATCGGTATGTTGAAGGCTAGGTGGGGCGAGCGTGGCGCCGGGCGCTTTACACACTCTCTTCTCATGTGTACATGTGAGATGGCAGAACAATCACGGCCAACCAGCTCGAAGGCAAAGCGTGGTGTCGGTTGGACGTTGATTTACTAGCGTGCCGCCGAGCACTTTCCACACGCTCTACTGTCTTTTACGTAGGAGTAGGTAGGACTAGCGTGGCGCCGAGCGTTGTACACACGCTCTTATCGAGTGTAACTTGTAGAGGGCCCATAAGATGTTGGAATTGGGAAGTAAATGGTTACACGTAGGTCGTGCCGGACCCACAAGGGGGGCGGGTGTGGAGACTAGAGAAGTGAGAGGAGAGAAATGGCGGCTGGCGAAGGCACCGGCAACGCAGGCCGACCGCCACTAGCAAGTAAATAGAGTATCGCTAATAGCACAATACTTAGTACTAAGATGATGGGTCGCTTCCTTGTACAAGATGATGGAATGTGCGCAGGGTTCATTGCGGGGGGGGGGGGGGGGGGGTGGCGTGATGATGACGTAAGTATGGAGCATGCCGTGTGTGCCGCAAGACCATGCATGGGAGGAGTCATTTTGTTGGGTGGAAAGAAGTGGAGTCAAACATGTCGAGAGAACGAGGGGAATGGTGTGACATGCGTATATCAAGATAATTGTACGAGTGAAGAAGTCCGGGAGGTGGAGGATGGTGGAGGGAGTCTATTTATGCGGCGGATGATATGTGGCGTGGGGGAGACCGAAGTGTATGTATTGCCAAATGATGATTAAAAGGTGGTGATTGGGGGTGCATGATTGGTGGAGGGGGCCTCTCCTTGTGTGTATCGACCATTGACTTTGGAGTGTCCAGTAGCAGTGGCAACTATCGACTTCAATGTTGGTGCCGATTATGCGTGATAGAATGTCTGTTGAGTAGGATAACTGCACGCGATATGCGGGTGATGTAATTTCCATAGCGGAGGTTTACTCCCGGCCCAATCCCTCCTCCCTACTGCCCGCGCGTCCCGCCATTCCGTGCCCTAAACATATTAGAAATGGAAAGATTTGCACAAATACCAACTAAATGGACCGGTTGATGCTCAGCTAACGGCCATCAGTGCGTTGTCATTTAAATAAGGTGCTTATGAGTAGCGATTGGCCCGGGAACTTCTGCGACCAAGTACACCTATCGACTCACGTGTTTGAAATATGTGCCGATGTTGGGGGTAAAAAACTGAAAGCAACCACAGTAATTGCCACAGTCCTCGCGCCTAAACAAAAGTACCAACATAAATGTTTTCGTAATCATGAAAAATGAAGGTCTAAATCCACTTGTCAAGAAATCAAAACGCTACTAGCCCTTCACGATGCACGGCCCGCTCCCGCCGAGCCATTCGAGCGGGGTGATGGGCCAACCTAATCTAGCTCACGCGCGACTCCGGTCTCACCCAAAAATTGGAGGGGGGTGTAAGCGAACTCCTCCTCCCCTATTGCGGTGTCGCTCGTCGATCCTATCATTGCATCTCGACTGCATCACCCCAAGGACCATGGCTTTCCTCCCGGCGAGGCACTTCACCTTGGTAAGCCCCCCTTTCACCTCGGGGGTATGCGGGGGGGGGGGTCCCATACGAACAAACATCATTAGCTAGTGCTCCTACCTCTTAGCCTACATAATCCCCCCCATCATGTCTCCGGTTGTTACAGAAACAAAATAGTAAACGTGTTTGTCTATTGCGTGTGCGATTGTACCGTACTTGTTTGTTTTGGCACATGTCCGCTTAGACACGTTATCGTGCCGTTGCCCATCCAGACATGCCATCGTGTAGTTGCCCGTCCATTGCTACGGTCACCACATACTTCGCGCACGAACTCGGACGGTGTTCTTATATCTTGCGGTCCGCTCCCGCATCTTGTCAGCCTTGCGGTGGGTGCTCAATATGCGAAACTTGATGCGGACAAGCGCGCATCATACCGTGTTGCTTACACATGCCTCCAATTCATTCCGCTCATGCACGACTACTACCCCTTCGTTGTTGGGGATAGGGGACGGTTGGCTTCTCTTGCGGTTGAGCTCGTTGATCGGTTGGCAACTTTGGTGGCTGATTGCCACTTCCTAGGGAGCTGTGCTTCCAAAGCTCTCGGCATCTGCACAGGATTTCACGCCCGCATGACAGAATTTATTGTTTGTCGGTCTACCTCAGAACCATTCCGTCATTTCCCGGGCGATGTGTGCATGTACACATGGAATTTGTGCAACATCTTTCTGTTGTTCCTCATGGAACACTTGGTTCCTATCTTCATGACGTTGTGCATGGTGGATGAGCTAGTGCTTTTTCATGTTTTCCAACTCATCGGCCTTATTTTGCTAGAGTAATTGTTTCCTCCCTGATATTGGTCATTTCATTGATGTATTTGTAATCCATTTTGGCATCCAATAACAAACTTGGAGGACAAATATTCTTATATTGGTAGAATATTGGGGTTTAACGGTTAGTGAACGTACCATGTCGAGTCCGCCAAAGGCAACGCGCGGAGACAAAGCGTCACAAGCGCAGTAAATTGTCCGCGGCGGACGCCCACTTGCTTTACCTCTAAAGCAGCTCCTCTAGCTGGTAGCAGCGACCTTCTGCCTTTGCGCTCGCCCATTCGGCTCAAGCAACCCACCCACCTTTCCCTAATTAAGCGCTGAATAGAAATAACACCTCTAAATAGGTGTTTTAGTGCATGTTAATCCAAACTATAAGAAAGCTGTCATCTTTGGCATAATCTGACTCCCAATCGCTAATAAATTCCGCCTTGCTTGATTCCTCCGAACATCATTTAAGAAATGCTAATGTACTGCATATTACTCCATATGTACCGCATCTGATACCACCAGTACCTTACCTTAGTACCTTCAGTACAACTACTGAGAAGTGGTTGAGAACATTACAGTGGGTCACGGGGGGGTGGGGGGGGGGGATGGAGAGGGGTCGGGGTGGGCGACGGTCGAGGAGAGGAAGTGGTGAGGTGGAGGAGTCCATCGGGTCTGTGGAGTTTTCGGTGTCATTGGGGAGTGAGTGGTGGAGGGTCGTGTCGGGATGAGGTGCGTTGGAGAGGCCAACGGAGGTGGTGGAGGGAACTGTGGGGGGAGGGGAGGGGGGGGAGGAGCGGCGTTTTTTGGAGTTTTGGATGGTGATGTGTTGAGTGTGGTGTGAAGGGGAGGAGGCGGAGGAGAGCAGGGTGTCGGGGAGGGAGTCGAGGTCGAGGGGAGAGTCATCTTCAGCGGTCGGCATGAGAAAGTCGGAGGTCTCGAGAGGCCACTGGTCGGAGACGTTGCAGACCTGGAGGTGGCGGGTCCATTGGAGGGGGAGGGCGGGGGGATTGCGGTATAGGGTGTAGTTTTTGGTATGAGTGAGAGGTGGTGGGGAGGGGGTCGTCGTGAAGATAGAGTTTGAGAGACGGGCTCTACCAAAGGTGGAGTAAGGGTGGGGGGTGATGGTGGGGGTGCATGTAAACTGGGTGTGTGCACCTCTCTCGATGAATGTGTGATTCAGGGGGATTGTGATTGTGCCGTTGGTGGAGATGAGGATGCAAAACATTTCCGTGCTGAGGGAGATTTGGATGCTGGTGGTGATGGTAGGGGAGGTGGAGGGGTGGGAGCGGAAATATGAGCCATCGGGAAATTTTTTGAGGGTTGTGTAATGGGTGAGGTCGAGGGGGGTGTGGGGTGGGGAAAATGGTGAGGGGGTGTGATGTGTTGTGTACTCTTTTGCTGTTTGGTGTAGCAGGGTGTATGACCAGTGTGCGGAGGGAATGGCGCCGTCAGCGTTGATTCAAGGTAGGGAGAGGGATTGGCGGGACTGTATGAGGATTGTAGTGAGGCAAGTGGCCGCCCAGGAGGTGCCTGGGACGTGTCAAGTGACTGGGGGGGGGAGTGATGGTGATGGTGTGAAGATGGTGGTTGGGGGTACAAGCTCGTGAATTGAACTCCAACCCTACTTCTCGGCAATCAACAAGTTCTTTCGCGACCACTTGAAGGAGCCAGTGGCGTTGGGCCCACTTTTAACGGACGCACGTCGGGGACTCACCATGCAACAACAACCCATCACCGACCCCGACATTCCCGTACCAATCCTAGCCCCCATCGTACATCAGGTGCTACTATTCGCCCACCGACACTACCGCGCGCTAACCTGGCACCCGGACAACCTCGTACATATCAAGACTTTCCGCGCGATTCTCGCTATTTACACTAACTACTACTATTGTGCCGCGCGGAAACCGGCGTACGTTGCCACATGGACGACATCGCGGTCGACCGAACGGGCGGTAACATATTGTTATTCATACAAAAAGCTAAGGGAGACCAACGTAGGACCGCGGCCGGCAAACCGCTCCTACAACTCCCAATTAATGGAGTACCGCTACTCACGGACCTCATGGAGGCGTTTACCGTTGAAGCACCAGTCAATACATCCATCTCGTCAATGGACCCGAGCCCACTACCTTTTGGGCCAATGGGCCGTCACACGCGATGAACAACCACACACGTGGACGGCCGGGACCATCACCGAGTGGATTCGAGAGGCGCGCAACGCCATTGGCGGCCCCCCCCCCCCCCCCCCCCCCCCCCTCCCCCCGCAATTCAAGTGGACATCGCATAGCCTACGGAAAGGCGCGGCGTCCGCCGCCGCATGCATCGGCGCACCCCTCACCAAGATCCGCTACATGGGCGGTTGGTCGAAAACCAGCGACGTCGTCACTGGCAAGTACATCGACCCCACCATGAGCGAAACCCCGGCGGCCTGGCTATTCTTCGGTGTCGCCAAACCCCAGATTAGTAGCCTACGCAGACCTTCGGTCTCTATAGATAGCATGATTTGACTCCCAATCGCTAAATTCTTATATTGGTAGAATATTGGGGTTTAACGGTTAGTGAACGTACCATGTCGAGTCCGCCAAAGGCAACGCGCGGAGACAAAGCGTCACAAGCGGAGTAAATTGTCCGCGGCGGACGCCCACTTGCTTTACCTCTAAAGCAGCTCCTCTAGCTGGTAGCAGCCACCTTCTGCCTTTGCGCTCCCCCATTCGGCTCAAGCAACCCACCCACCCTTCCCTGATCAAGCGCTGAATAGAAATAACACCTCTGAATAGGTGTTTTAGTGCATGTTAATCCAAACTATAAGAAAGCTGTAATCTTTGGCATAATCTGACTCCCAATCGCTAATAAATTCCGCATGGGCTTGATTCCTCCGAACATCATTTAAGAAATGCTAATGTACTGCATATTACTCCATCTGTACCGCATCTGATACCACCAGTACCTTACCTTAGTACCTTCAGTACAACTACTGAGAAGTGGTTGAGAACAGTACAGGTACCCGTACCAGGTAGGCAGGTACCCATAGCTGTAGTCGTAGCTAATAAAGACAGGTACCCTGAGCTGTAGTGGTAGCAATTATGCAACGAGGTATTGATCTTTCCTTAGTTCATGAAAGATAAATGATATATATAGTAGCAGGTATGTACATAAATCATATGTAGAATCGGTTCTCGTAGCCGTACCTGTACCTTGAGGGGTATCGAAAGCAAGCAGATGGATAATATGCGCGGCGCGTCACCGCCAGTCGCCCGCCACGTGACGCACATACAGGTACCTGTACCACTGTCGCTACCCAGTCTCAGTCAAGCAGCGCCGCGTCGCAGCGACGGGAGGCAAAGCGCATCCATCGTCACTCTGTTGAGCCGAGGGTAGTTCCTCAGTCCCCGGTCAGCTCCCTGGAAAGAGTCTAGGGAGGTTGTTCTACACCGAGGGTACTGCGCAGCACACGTCACGCTCGCCCCCTCGCGGCGACGCGGGTCTGCGGTGGCCGCCGTGGCGCGGTCAATAAAAAACCCGAAACGCTTATTATGACCCTCGACCACATATCTCGCCCAGCAATAAACCTCCCTAGTTACTTCCTCTAGTCGCTCAGCACGGCAGCAAGAATGGCGTCAGCTGCACGCACCCATCAGCGGTCTTTGGTGCTTGTGGCGGCACTGACGCTGTGGATGGCGCTCCTCGCCGACCTCGCCTCCGCACAGCCTCAGCAACCGTTTAACGAACAAATAATAAACGAGGCCACGACGCCCCGTTACGTCAGCGACCTCGTCACCGATCCCTCAACGGCGTTAGAAACAGGTATCCCTCAAACATGCTCAACACTACCATACTCTTTTTGTATCACCTTGGGGCTCCATGGAACTCTCATGTCACCGGTCAGCTTTCGGCTCTGGCGGTCGGAGATGGCGGGAGCGGTCGACCTGTCGTCGCGCGGCCTTCCAACGGCCAATGTGCTCTGATAGGGACAGCCCCGTTTTGAACGAACCGACAGGCTGTTGCACGCGGAGGATGTAGGAAAGGAGGGGAAGAAGTTGTGGGGAGGGGGCTGTAATGCAGCGCGAGTGGCATAAGTGGCAAGCCGACAGAGCCGGGGGTGCTTGAATGTGGTTGGGATCTCCGGGATGGCCAGTCGTGTACTGAGTGATCGTACCCGTACGTTCTGGGGCAACGAGAAGGCCGTCGGGCACCACTTGCTCTTCTCCTTGCTCTAGACCAATCATTGAGCTGTTGTTGTAGGTGACGAGCCTCAGGAAGAAACAAGTGACGTAGGATTCGATGATGCGAGAGAGTTGACGAGCGGTGCTGAGGAAGCGGAGCCCCCAAACTTTGAAGGAGCGGTCATTGGAGGTCGGCGATTTATTGCTTTACTTGTTTATCATCAGTATTATTTAGATCATAATAATAGTCGTTTGTTAATATTGACGATTGTTTTCCCCTTTCCTATTTACATCATTCCCGTGTCGCGTGCTCTTCAGTACACGCACAGCAACTCTTTGTGACTGAACGGCGACGCGCCGCTGCCGTCGACGAACCCAACGCAGGCGCTCCGACCGCTGAGGCGTTCAACTTCACCGACGACCTACAGTCTCTATGCCGAATGAAGAAATGGAAGCAGGCGATGTGGAAGCTGCCTCTGAGCTACGCACCGGGCACCGACCCTAAGGACTTTCTCCTCATTTCGGTGAAATACTTACACACGCCCACATCGCATGCATACGCACGCACGCAAGTGCATACACATAGACACACAAACTCTCTCTCTCTTTCTCTCTCTCTCTCTCTCTCTCTCTCTCTCTCTCTCTCTCTCTCTCTCTCTCTCAAACTCACGCACACACACACACACACACACACACACTTACTCTCTCTCTGACTCTCTCTCTCTCTCTCTCAAACTCACGCACACACACACACACACACTTACTCTCTCTCTCTCTCTCTCTCTCCTCTCTCTCTGACTCTCACACTATTGCACACACACACTCTCTCTCTCTCTCACACACACTCACAAATACACACGCTCGTACCCATACAGATTTAAAGCCATGAACACACCCTCTATCGCACACACACCCACACACCCACAAACTTACTCTCTCTCTCCCCAGCATACACACTCGCACACACACACACACACACACACACACACACACACATTCAATCTCTCTCACATACCCACATTCTCACAAAAAAGCATGCACACATACATACATTAACACACTCTCCACAAGACACACACACAAGCATACATAAACGCGAACATATGCACATGCCAACACTCTCTTTATCTCTCTTCCACACTCTTACATTCTCTCAAACGCTCGTGCACACACATACTCGCACAGACACACACACACATCTTACGCATAGCTCTCGCATCTTTTGGTTGTGACAAAACATCTCTTCACTGATACGTCTCGTTTTAAATCATTGCACAGAAAACGGAGAAGCGGCGCGTCGCTTACATGGCACCGTATTGGTCCGCTATGCGTCCACACCTGGTGGGAAACAAGGCCTCCATCTTTGGGCAACAGGAGCGGTTCGACAGCTGCGCGGTTGTGGGGAACTCGGGTAACCTGCTCAAGTCCAACTACGGCGCCGAGATCGACCGCCACGATAGGGTGTTTCGCTTCAACATGGTGAGCTGCCACCACCTACCGACCCTCTCAGGTTTGGAACTCTTCATAAATTTGAGGACGGGCTTCGGAGCGCTGACTGTGAAAGGGGTTTTGCTGGGGGATGCTGGTTGCAGGCGCCCGCTGGTGGCTTTATGGAAGAGTTTGTGGGCTCCAAAACCCACTTTCGGACGTTAAACATGCGACACAGCAAAACTGTCGCGTTGGATGGGCGGATGAAAAGCGGACACAAGGCGAAGGTGCCGTGGGTACGTCCGTTTTTGAAAAACACACACATTTTAGAAACACATTTTATCGTTTTGTGATACATTTTTTGATAAAGTCAATAATTGTTTTGATAATGACATTACGAATTAAGAAAATTCTTGAAAATGTTACGCGCCGCATATTTATATGACGGTACCATATGCGAATATATATTTCTGCAACCACATCAAATAGTGTAATTTGCTAATACTATCCTACTACATTAAATTGTAAAAATGTGTGTGTGTGTGTGTGTGTGTGTGTGTGTGTGTGTGTGTGTGTGTGTGTGTGTGTGTGTGTGAGCGAATTCAACAGAAATATCAAGGCACACCTATGCTGGGCCTCTATGTATTTGTTGCTTGACTTATAATCCCTGTTTATTTTGCCCCCCCGCAGGAGCCTCGTGCAACGTTAATGCTGTGGCACCACCCGCCGTCGGCCCTCCCGAAACGACTGAGGGCCATTCGGGCCGCGATGTCGAAAGAAAAACTTCGACGGGTGAGGCCTTGTTTTTTATTCAATGAGAGCGTGTTATTTAATGACGAGGCGCCTCACATCGGAAAGGGCCGGCGCGTGGCGTTGACGTTGTCGAACTCTCGTCGACGCTGTGTTTTGCGCGCTGTCGCAGACGCAAAAGCTGGTGGTGATGGACCGCTCGTTTCTGAATCATACCAACAATCTGCTGAAGCATTTCCGGGAGTGTAAAGCGGCCCGTGAAGGCGATAAGATCGGCGACATGAGTGACAAGGTCGCGAGCGCGGGCGTGGCTGTTGTGCTTAGCGCGCTGCACTTGTGCAGACATGTGTCAACGTACGTCATTGCGCACTAAAGCATCACACGGACATGATATCCAAACGCGAACACTCAAGATATAACATTATGTGTCGACCTGACGGTGTTGTGGGCGAGCAGGTACGGCGTGGGCGAAAGGGAGGTCGCGTTTTTGCGAAATCATTTTCACGTGAGTTCATTAATCCCTCCGCGCATCTGATTGACGACGTCGTCTGTGTTCCTCGCGCCGGTGTCACGGAGATTAAGGCGGCGGTGTATATGTGTGATTCTTTTAGTATTTTCAGGACAGAGAGACGAGGTTCCCGGAGTTTATCGACGAAAAGGAAATGCAGCGGCAAAATGTGACATACAACGGATTCGGTATCTACAACCACGCCGCGCACCACTTCACGCTGGAGTACGAGCTCCTCAGTTCGCTCGCCTCTGCGGGCGCGCTGCGTCACTGCACTGTAAAGGGCTGCGCTGGAAAGGCGCTCCCGTGGGTGGATGTAGACGCGGGTCCGGATGAAGAAGACGGTGACACTAGGGAATACGACGGGGCCGCGATCGGAGGTACGGCGTAATATTATATGCATGTGACCTAATATAACTACTAACGACGTAGCGTTACTTATTCAGACTGCGACTTTTCATCTATCAAATTTCCTGCTCGCGACGACGGCACGGTATGGAGACTTACGCTTTGTTTTGCATGCATGCATCGACAGACGCGCCCACACCAAAAGCATTCGCCTGGAAAGACCGCGAGGACGTGCAGGCACTGTGCCGCGAGAAACGCGTCGTGGAAGCGGTGACCAAGCTGCCGCTGAGCTACCCGCGTTCGATGGACCCCAAAGGCTTCGTGCTTACGACGGTGAGCATCCGTAGCTAGCTGGGGTTTCCGATATTCGCTATCGATCCCGTCATTTGTTTTCTAGACTCAGCGTTGACATACTTTATTTGAAACTTGGCCTATTTCAGGATTCCGACTACAAGTTTCTGAAGGCCGATGAGGGCATCGCGCCGTACTGGCCGGTCATTAAGCCCTACGTGACCCACAGCAAGGCCGACATATTCGGCGACGCGAGGTTTGACAGCTGCGCCATCGTTGGGGGCTCCGGAGGGCTTCTCAAGGCCAACTACGGCCCAGAAATCGACAGGCACACCGCCGTGTTTCGTTTTAATTTGGTAAGGTCTAATAACAACAACAAACTCGGCACAGTTTACCATACCAAGCAAAGCAAGTCGAGTGAATGTGTAGATCGCAGTCGACGACTTACCGATATTGATTGACTGTATCACGCAATTTCTTTGGATGTCGCGCGTGTTCACAGCTGAACTAGTATTCCTACTGACGCAGGCCCCGGCAGGCGGGCAGTACGCCCATATCGCCGGGTCAAAGACGCACTTCCGGATGCTCAACAATGTCGACAGTAAAACGCAGGCGCTGAACGGTTTCACCCGTATGGAGGGCCGAGGCCGCGTCGAGGCTGTGCAGTGGGTGCGCCCTTGTTTCCCCGCTCAGAAAAAAGTGAACCTCTCGGAATCTATGTTATAATATATATGACATCCGTGTCGTCGCTTCAACGACGGCCATCGAGTATGACGAGTCGTGACGTATACATTGCCCACGTGTGCGACTGTTAAACTTCCATCCTCAGACCGTACCTGTTGCACCGTTGAATGATGCAGGACAAAGGCGCGACGCTTGTTCTGTCGAGAGTTCGCGGTTCGGAGATTCGCCTCAGGATGAAGCTGTTTAAGAAGACGATGGCTGCTGACCCTAAAAAGCAGGTAAGCGGCTCTATTAGCGGCTACCGTGTTTTTGGCGGGGAGCGTACCTGCTTGCTTGTCACTTTGTCCATTAATGTGTTGTTTCCAACGGCAAAGTATTTTGTCGAATTACGAAAGAAAACATTTTTTTGTTCAATGTGCAATTTTTTTGAGGGGTTTTCGTTAAATATGTACGTGTTCCCATTGTCAAATATAAACTTGGATACACGAAAAGCAATTAATTGGTGATTTTAAAATTTAGGGTTTTAGGCTAATGTTTTCGCGGAACAATTCCGGGCCAGCCGGAATTTAGGGTTTCATTGATTTGAAGGAAATAATCCGTTTTCTTCATTCTCTACAGTCACAAAACAAATCAGGTTTTGCGTTTATGGGGCCAACCAAGGTCGGTGGGTGGTGCAAAATGTGTGTTTACAAGAAATGAAATAAATGTTCGGTTTGGAGTTTGGACATTGTCGGAAGCAGCGCATTCCTGTAAATAATTTGAAGTGAACGGCGCGAGAAGTGAGACACTGGTACCGAGGTCCCTTCTTTTCGTTTCTGTTGGCTGCCCAGACGCAGAAAGTCGTCCTGATGGATAAGCGCTACTTTTCATACACCGCACACTATCTGGAGCAGTTCCGCGTCTGCAAGTCGCTCGAGCAAGGCGAGGAGATCAACGAGAAGGGCGACAAGTCGCCGAGCTCGGGCCTGGTGCTGGTGCTGAACGCGCTGCACCTCTGCAAACATGTCACAATGTACGGTATCGCCGACAAGGACTCCTCGTTCATCAGGCACCACTTCCACGTGAGTCGCGCTACTCCTGCCCGAACCCGTCTCTCGAGTAGTTTCCCCAGATCAATCAATATCCATTGCTCGACTACGAGTAGTTGTCCCATGTGAGGTTTTGTTGATCTGATCTTGTTGATGGCTTTATTTTGCGTTGACCGGAATGCGCAGTACTTCAAAGATAACAAGACCGCGCTCCCGGAGTACGTCCTCGACAGCGTACCGGAGGAGGACGAGCTGGGCCACCGGTACCGCGGCTATGGACACGCCAACACTATCGCCCACCATTTCGATTTGGAACGGGAGCTGTTTATAGCCCTCGCGGAGGCGGGACTGCTGCGTCACTGCACGTGGGAGGGCTGCATCGGCAAGGAGCTGCCCCGGCTGGAGGAGGATGACGAGACGGAAGAAGAGTCGACCGGGAACAGAGACGAAATTTGATTGTATGACGACTCCGCCTCGCCACGCAAGGCGGAGGCGGATACCGAAGATACCAGCTACGGGCTCGTTTGAATTCAATGCTCTAGGCGTGATAAATAAGCCACGCGAGTGACAGCAGCAGCCCGCCGGACAGGCAGTGCAATATGAGTAGCCAGAAATGTCGGAAGAGATTGATCGAAAATCTCGGAAAGTCCGCGCGCGACTCAAAAGACGCGGATTTGGACCGACGACAGCAATTTTGCCCACAGTAACACAAATTTAGAAACACATATTCGCGGCTACCTACATTGATTTATCCCTTTAATTGAGTTACACGACTCGTGACTGCCTTCCACATCCCTGCCTCATCGAACACGCCACAACTGTTCATGAAGCCGAAACCCCATATTTATATTCTACGAACTCTGTTGTCGTCTGCTGCAGTTGTGACTCGCGCCGAGAACAATTACTCAGTGCAGCGGCAAATCGTAAGCGATGTCAAACTGCTGACGTACCAAAGAACTTGCTTAGTACGAGTCCAGTGCCTTGTCGTCGTTTATCGTCCGCACGCCGAATTCGCTCTGCACAACGTCGACGTCGACGTCACAGCGTTGGGTGTATTTTCAGGAAATGTCGGGTGATACTATGGACCGAAAGGAGAAAGCGCGTGTATGTGCTGTATTAAAAAGGGGGGTGCACCTGACGAGGTACAGCGTAACAGAGGTGCTCTCGGTGCATCCACGCTGAAAATTCGGCGAGTGTGGGCGTCCGCTGCACCGTTTGTCGAAATCCCTTCAGACTGGCGGCCTCTCGCTGAACGCGCGCTTCCAGAATATCGGCCGGGATGCAGTCGTCGCTAACGGAGATGTAAGTGAGCTCAAAACTGGCGCGTTGCGCAATATTTAAGCAGCGAACAGTCGCGTATCGTCAGCGCAATGGTTCGGGAACCCAGCGACCATTTCATTTATTCCGTAATACAAAATTTTAAAACAAACGTCAGCACTGGGTGGAGGAGAGGTGTTCGCGGGACGTGGAATCACCTTACGCCCGATTCTCTGAAGCAGTCCTCAGCCAGCTGATAGCAGTGGTCGAATATCGCCTGCCATGTCGGGATTCTTAAAATTAGCGACAAGAAGCATTTTGTTCTTGCATTCTTGCATACATAAAGAATATCATAATTCTCTGCACCCGTTTTTGTAAGCAGGTAAATAAAAGATCATCACATATTCGTTGAAAATATGTTCACCGACTTTGGAGCGCGGCATGTGGAACTCGGAAGTGATGACTGCGATGGCCTTCCATCGCTGTGGCAGCGCGTGGATAGTAGCAGAGAAGTAGCCGTTGCCGATTGTGTCGAAGGATGACACCTCTTTCAGAATGCTTGTCGCCGGCAGCCCCTCATTGAAAAAAAAAATAGATATACGTATCAATATCAAAGTTATATATAATCAACCAGTATAACAATTCACATCGACATATCACACAGAAAGACATATCACACGGAAAGGAGAGCACCCGCTCGATGAGGTAGTCGGCACAGGCGGTGGACTCGTGGTAGACGTAGTCGCCGCGCATGATTGGCGGCTTGTGCGGCGTGCCTCCCCCCGTGCACAGCACCGAGCAGTCGCCGCCTGCATGTATCACTCAAGCAACACTATCATCATTTTTACCGATTTAAGCTGACAGAATTTTCACGAACCATAAATCCCTGCTGTTTAATCGGAAAAAAGAATAAAAAAATATTGTAATATCTCAGTGAGTCATAGGCAAAGCGTGGACGGAATTTTTGTTCAACCCCGTACAAATATTCAAATTATCAAGTTATACTGACACAAGCATAATACAATCCGACAAATCATGGTACTGTGAAAAAAAAATCAATCGCGCTAATAAGAGAGGACACAGACAGAAGATATCGGAAAATTTTAAATTATGTCTAAATGACAATGTACGTCACCGGATAAATTGGCTTTTATAAGACAATTTCGACGGCAGAGGAGGGATGGGAGGTCGCCGCCGCCCACCTTGGCTGCTCATCAACTCCAAGCACGCGTCCAACCGGACCTCAACCTGAGGCGGTAGCCCGCTTCCACTCTCCCGTTGCCCTCCTAAACCATACCACGTAAGGTTTCAGCGAGCAATGCATCTCAGATGTTTCGGGTTCTCGGCGCCATAGACGTCGCGGGGTTCGTCGCGATCACGGCCATAGTTGATAGCTAGTTCGCTACCGACCTGCCAGAACCACCACCGCGTCGTACTGTTTTGCCTCCAAGGTGGGAGATGGCCACAGGGTCCAGCCGGATTTAGGGGATGACGCGTCCGCACGGCAAACGGACGAGAGGAAACGCGACCGGCGAGTCGCTGTCGCGCCGCTGATATATCGCCGGCCGCGCAGCAACGGCGACAAACGCTGCCCGCCGTAGTTCCCGACGGCACGCCAACTGTGCCGAGCGATTCCACCCACAGCACCCGCAGTCGCGGACAGAACAATCGATGAAGCCATCCCTGTCTGTCTATGATCCTCTGGAGTAGAAAGAGCTACGCTATGACGCGAGAGGTATGGCGACGTGCTGACAAGATGTTCATGATGTTGTGGGGTACGGGTTAGTACCTGCAGATGCGCGCTCGCTACTTTCTTGCTGATATTTATGCATTCATTATTTATGATTCATTGTGTCTGATGTCTTATGATGATGCCCAGCTATACATATACGAGTACTGCTAATCAATGTACATTAGAGCAGTAGAAACTCGATCGCGTCTTCGTGCTGAATACGGGTAGGGGCCAATCTTAACCGGCAGCTGCTCACATCTCCGAATCAATATAATAAAGCCGGCGATGCACCTTTTTCCACATCTTGAGAATAACGGATTATTCACATTAAAACGTACCATCTCTATTTCACTGCAAATATACATTCTCGCCTAGACAATTCTATAGTCCGGTCAAGAGATGGTGATCGCCCCGACACCCGTTTATTTTCACATTTACCCTAGGGCACGAAGCCTAGATTGGCTGAGCGCGAAAGCAAAGAGTGCCTAGGCTCGTGGCTAGCTACGGCTTATAAGGCTCGGGCTAGCTAGAGGTGACCGTTGGGGAAGTCGTTGGTCGTTGGTTGCGTCTAACTGCAAGGCGAGGCGGTTGTCCTGCATGTGCGACGCGCCGCGTTTTAACGGTGACAGTAACCGCTAGTGTTACTGTCCCGTACACATGGAAATTGGATATGCAAACCTCTAGATTCAAATCAATCTGACCATAAGAAAGTCCTCCAAGTATCGCTCGTCGTCAATATCCACCGGTTTCATCGAAAAGCCTAGCAGGGTGTCGTCACATATGTCGTGTACGTGCGCGGGCGCGTGTGTTTGTGTGTTTGACCTGGGAAAAACTCTGCCCTATCTCCGTTTCTGTGGGGTTGTAGCATTGTATTTGCACGTTTGCTTCCTTGAATGTGTATGTGTGTGTGTGTGTGTGTGTGTGTGTGTGTGTGTGTGTGTATGTGTGTGTGTGTGTGTGTGTGTGTGTGTGTGTGTGTGTGTGTGTGTGTGTGTGTGTGTGTGTGTGTGTGTGTGTGTGTGTGTGTATCGGGGTGAAAGTGGGGGTAGGTGTATATGTTCGAAAGCTTCGAACTTCGACGTCAATTGACAATCTAGCGGTCTTTCGTTGGAATGTATAGGCATCAAACTAATTTGATTGCTGGTTTATAGCTATTATATTTATTCTCATCCGAGTTCCTGCGACACACTTCATACCCGGTGATTTATCACCCGAGCCGCCGAGTCAGTGTGGCCGTCCCAAGAGATTTGTTATTAGGTGAAATAGCGCGTTTCATCACAAATCAAATTCTGCATCAATCGGATGGTCCGACCTCGCTCGTTCCGCACGGCAAGCGGACAAGGAAAGGCGTACGCTCTGCAGCTAAGCGTGCCCTTCCAAGTCGAAGTATGTTAGCAAACAACGCGAAAGCAGTGTAGCTGCTATTTTCACTCATTTAATCGGCACTGCGATTCGATACAATCCTTGCAAAAGTCGGATTTTTGAATTATCAAACCTTTTGTGCTCGGGGATTACATTGCTTACAAACCCGTATATGAATGGACTACAAGAAGAACAACATGAGGGCGGACAGGGAAAAAGGGAGGGGAAACAAAAGGAACAACAAGAGGATCACGGAATGCAAAGCACGGCAAAAGGAAAGCACTACATTGTGCACAAACCTAGCAGATTAAAGTAAAGCGGTAGAAACTCCTAGGCAACGCCGAGAATGCAACACGTGGAGGCGATAAGCGGCGCCTCGCGCGCCGCTCGAGAATGCACGGGGACGTTTGCGGCCCATGGCGCGGGTGAAGAGCGCCGTGGCAGGAGAAGGCATCCCGGTCGAGGAAGAAGAAATCCGTGTGATGTGTTAGGTATCGATATTCATAGGTATTGGGTGCTCTGTCGTTTTATATACGTTGCGGAATTGCTGTGAAAAGCTACACTCTTCCCATAAAGTCCGTTACTAGCGGCACGCATTTAATTACCCGCCACGCACAGCCGCGATGGCCATGCAATTCGATTGGGGGGTAGAGTAATGACTTTCGAACAACACACCACGGCGCGTTGTTCACTGACGTGAGCACCTCTATCGGCACGCTCCGATTATTGTGGGCACACACGTTGGATTTGCGGCCGAAATTTTGCAGGCCGAAATTTGTGGATGTGCAGGTTATGCACGCCTCTATGCGTGGCTCGGTGCACGCAATGTCGCGATAAGCCGGGAGAATACTCGACATTGGGCTTTCATCATGTTTGCACAATTGCACGAGTATCCGCCGAGTGTGTTGCGCCCGGCCGCCTATAGAGCGGCAATACAGGGAATGGCATATCGTGTGCACTAGATTTTCTTGCCAAGTGCCCGAAAATACAGCCAAGGAGCACGGGCTAGGGACCTATTGGGCTTGAGGGACGGTTGACTTGGAGTGTAAGCAACCTAGCGCGCGGATCGCTGGCCTTTCAAGCTTTCGCATCGCCGGGCGTGAAATATGGCGGGGAGCTTTCAAAGTACCCTAGCACGGGCCTTGGTTTGGCATGCGGCAAATGGCACGGCACCATGCCAACATGGGGGATGAAATGGGTGACGCCGTGAATAAACGAAATATAGAGCGCTGATTGTTGAGCGTATTGGCGGAGCGGGTGTGCGGGTACCACCTGTCCAAGGGTTGCTAGCCCCGCGCGAATGTGGCAGATTTTGAAACCCTAAAAACTTTAGTTGGCTGTACGAGGGGCTGGATGGCATCGGACGGCGGATTTGACGCGAAAACCGGCCGGTAGGCATAAATTAAGTTGAAAACTTATATTTACTTGGGGGAAGGGCTTCCATTTGCAACTTAGTTTGCTCGAATCGGACACCGTACGGCAAAGTTAGGCTTTTTTAAGCCTCCCAAGCTGTGGGTTTCCGGCCCCTATCTCACCCACGTCAAGCATGTTAACGGCACATGCCACCACACCCACGTGCTCCCATGTTAACGGACAGCATGCTGGGATCATAAAAACCGCGTGTTGTGTCGCCGATTTCGGGAGTTTTCACGAGCCAAAGTGTGTAAAATCCGAATTCCGGGGCGCCCGAATCAGGGTATGCCCCGAAATCGGGGTTGACCCGCAAACCCTAATACGTGAGTTCGTAGCCGTGACGGGCCCCATTTGTGCCCCGCTTCCCCCTCTACTTCACCGTCAGCACAAGTTTCGGTCCGCCTTTTCAACGAGCTAAAGTACAGTTAAACCCTAGAAACCCTACATGATAAACACCCGCCCTACGCGAAAGGCCCTATTTCACTAGTAACGGACTTTATGGGAAGAGTGTATTTGTAGTCGCGATTCTCGATTTGTTTTCTCAGCTAGATTTATTTTCTCCACTGCTTTTTCTTGTAAGAAATTGATATCTTTTTTCTCAGCTAGATAGGTCAGTGCACAATATAGGGTTTCCCTTTGCCGTGTCATCATCGATGCCGCGACCCTCTTGTCACTCTCGCCCTCCTCGTCTCCACCCTGCTTCCATGTCCTCGTGTCTGCAGTGTATTTTGTAATCAATTTCAGTTTATAGATTTTTAAAACGATAATTCCTGAATTGAAGTGCAATTCCCGATTTCACCGATCACTTTTGCCGAGAAAGAACATATATGAAATTCATATTGCGCTGCGTTCCGGTAATTTACGGGTCGTATCTTAAATTTCAAATTATATGCGTATGATTGTAATTTGTGTAGCGATAGCATCCGACTGCTTCCGGAAGCGATAAATACAGGCAGCGGTGGCCTCCTTCGTCTACGGGTACAGGTGTACACTCCACCGCTGATGTCGTTATTTCATTTGTCGTCGTCCTGCTCGTCGCGCGCTACCCAAGGCCCACCCCCGCCTTACCGCCGTTCAGTTGGTTTCTAATGAGGCAAGCCCAAATTTTCTGAAAGGATTTCTGTGAAACATGGCGGCAGAAGGAGCTGGGGGGAGTCTGGCGGGTGGATCGGTAATCACGAGCGACGGCAGTGAAGGTACCCGTACGCGGCGAGTGCTGTTCCTCAGAACCGTCACATCGATGACTATCGGCTAACGGTGGCTTACATTTGGATGACACAGGCGGAGAGCGTTCGATCCTGGCGGGTCTGGGGTCCCTATCTCCACTGGGCGAAGATCTTCTGGAGGTGCTACTGCTGGTGCGGTTGGCGCCGGCGGAGTTAGGCCGTCTTAGCTGCGTGTCGGGAGCTTTTCGCGTTCTTTGCGCCGAGGAGCCGCTATGGCAGGCCGTGGCGCTCTCTCCACACCAACAGCCGCCCAAGCCATTCAAGTACCTTGTAAGCCCTCTTGTTTGTTTCCTGCTGTGCGACATGCTACTGCTCTTTCACACGGTCAGGAGAGCCGCTGCGAGAGAGGCGACGGGTGAAGATGCGAAGACTTCCGGACCAGCAAACTACGTTTCAAGTTACTTACAATATTTGCCGAATTATTATTATTCCATGAAATAAACACAAATAAACATATTTAAATGTAAAAAACACTAATTTAGAAAAAGCATCTAAGCATGTATGCTTTGCTTGATACTGAAAGTGCTGTACCCCCTGTTCATGTGGTCGGTTGGTAGGGTAGCTGGCGCGCCACCGCGGTTGCCGCTGCTCGCAACCCCGGGAATGTTGGGGGCCGAGCGGAGGAGGAGGGGGATGAGGCTGCCCTGCCGTCGGTGGACCTCAGCCGCGTCTGCAGGCGGTTCACCTCAATGCACCTCTACAGGTCCTTCCCCCTCCCTCCATGGGAGTGCAAACACTTTTACGCACGCACACGTGCGCGCGAATATCACGCACCCGAGACCATGCATACATGAAAAGACGCTCACATACCATTCACGTAGCATGACACACGTGTGCATGCTCATACAGAAACATATTTACACGCCTGCGTCGGTATTAGCAGACGGGTGCACGCATTCAAGCGGTGCTACGGTCACACACTGTGACACACATCAAATACATACGCGCATACATTCATGCATGTTAATAAAATCACACACACATACACATACACATACATACATACATACATACACACACACATACATATATACACATACATTCATACAAACATATATACACACACATACATACACACATACATACATACACACATACATACATACATACATACATACACACACATACATATACACACATACATACATGCACACATACATACATACATACATACATACACACATACATACATACATACACACATACATACATACATACATACATACATACATACATACATACATACATACATACATACATACACACATACATACATACATACGTACGTACGTACATACATACATACATACATACACTTACATACATTCATACAAACACGCAAACATACATACATACATTCATACATACACGCAAACACACATACATTCATACATATACACAGATACAAATGGACTTGCACACGCACACACACAGCACAGAAACACACACGCACGGATATGTTCACATATGCACACGCGCACCCAAATCCAGTTTCCAAACATGTAAAAGGGAGCCTAATGCACACACATTCAATGACACAGACAAACACATCACACGTCCAACAAAAACCTACCAGCTAAACTGCACATATATAACGCTAGACACGAAAGGCACATATACAAGTTCAAGTCAACAGTTGATTTGATAACACATACAGACACACACACACACACACGCACGCACACACACATACACTCACCCCCCCCCCCCCCCCCCTCCCCCCCCCCCCCCCCCCACACACACACGATCGCGCGCATGCACGCCCATGCGCGGGCCTCACTGACAAATGTAGTCGGCGCCAGACGGTGGTATCGCTGCAACGTGGATACCTCCAGCTTCACTCCTCCGAAACAGGTGTGCCCCGGTCTCTGCCGGCCGTATACACATTGTCACATCTAATAGCAACAATTCTGACCACCAGGTTTCAAAGTCGCCATCGCCTCTCGCAACACGGCCTTCCGGGTTTCAGGCTCAAATTCAGACACCCAATGCTAACTCTATCCCTCAACATGCCTCCGCAGGGGCTAATTACTGCCGCCGCGCGGCGCATGACAGCGAAACAATTTGAGCAGCAGTTCGATCAGGCCAATCAGCCCGCACTGCTGAGTGAACTAGCGGAGGACTGGCCAGGTGTGCGCGCGCGCGTGTCTGTGTTTGTGTGTGTGATCGTTCCTTGAATGGCGTGCTATGACAAGCGTATTGTTTTCGTGTATATATTGTTTTGTGACGATGTTTTACCTTTATAACTACTGATTGATTCGCGAGTGGTGCTTTCTGTTTAATTTGTGGGAAAATAAATCGATGGTTTACCTTGTTTCATGTTACCCTTGTTTTCTTTGACGTATATGTTTAATATTTACACTCATCCATCTACCCACCCGTCCATCCATGAATGACTCTTCCTCTGTTTCATTCGATTGTCCTTTTATCCCTCCAATTATCCATCCTGCTATTGCGTTTTAGTTATTGCTGGTTCCATTATTTTTTCATTTTGCTGGGGTGAGAGGTGGATTTGGGACGGAGAGATTATCTTCTGTCCTATCGCCCCCCCCTCCCCAACACACGCGCGCACATCCACGTATACACCCATGCACCCGATTCTCCCCAGCACATACCCCCCACCCACCCCACCCATGCACCTCCATCTACACACACACACACACACTTGCGTCCGCCTTCTTGTCGTCTTGACAACTCCTGTGCCCCGCGGTTCCACACTTCTCATCAGCTCGGCGCCTCTGGTCCCTCGACGCGCTGCTGCAGCGATGTGGCGACGCGCAGTTTCGCGTCTCCAGCGGACAAGGGCGGCGGCTGAGGATGAAGCTCCGCGACTATGTGGCATACATGCAGCGCCAGCGCGACGAGGAGCCACTCTACATCTTCGACAGGTTACTCGGCCCCCCTCACCCTTTTACACACACGCGTGCGCACTCGCGCACGCACGCATAAATAAACACACGCCCAATCCAGACACACACACTCAATAACTCTTCTACATACAAACACCAAATACACACACACGCACAAACCCTCTTTCTCACTCTCTTATATTCACACACACACACACACACACACACACACACACACACACACACACACACACACACACACACACACACACACACACACCACACACACGTCAATCGCGGATTTGTGTTTTTTATTTGTGATCAAGTGATAACATTGCAGCTTGTGCTTTATTTTGTCATGTTCAATTGACGTCAAAATTGGGAGTAGCTTAACGCTGCCCTTTGAGGTTTGAATTCCCCTTTTGCAATGGTCCATATTCAGCAAGTTTTTGGAGGCTGCTCCAATGTTGGCTGACGACTACTCCCCGCCCGCCATCTTCCGCGACGACTTCCTCTCCTGCCTCGGTCAGTCTTCCTCCCTTCCCGTACTCCCCCTGTATCTTCACACTCTCCCTTTACGCCATTCTTGTGTATGGTGGCTGGAAAGTATTTAGACGCGTCCAACCCCGCCGCGGCTGCCACTGCCCGCCCCTTCGGCTTCAGGTCACAAGCGCCCCGATTACCAATGGCTGGTGATCGGCCCGCCGCGGTCCGGTGCCAGTTGGCATGTCGACCCAGCCCTCACCTCCGCGTGGAACACCCTCCTCGTCGGTGCGCCCTCACTTCCACCCCCACCGCCGTCCCCTTTCCAACATGTGCGGACACATAATTCCAGTTTGTACACTCTCTCTCTCTCTCTCTTTCTCTCTCTCTCTCTCTCTCTCTCTCTCTCTCTCTCTCTCTCTCTCTCTTGATTTCTCTCTCTCACACACACACACACGCACATGAAACACATGTCTGTGTGTGTGTGCGTGTGTGTGTGTGTGTCTCTCTCTCTCTCTCTTGATTTCTCTCTCTCTCTCACACACACACACGCACATGAAACACATTTCTCTGTGTGTGTGTGTCTCTCTCTCTCTCTCTCTCTCTCTCTCTCTCTCTCTCTCTCATCCAGACAGACAAAACAGTCCCCCGTTTACAATTGTTCACAATGCACTCTCTTAAACACAAACGTACACATACATGAACCAACGCATTCCCCCTCCCAAGCTCTCGTACGTCCTAATATCAACTCCTTTCACCAATTCCCTAACTTTGTTTATGTTAGATTACAGTCCTGCGTATTAGCATCATGAAGCGCATCTCACCCCACCCCTAATCTCACTCACTTGATAAACCATCGCCTGTGGAGTAATTGGGACTCAGTCGTGCACTGATGAGGGACGTCGTGGTTTACGGTAGGGCGGAAGCGCTGGGCGCTGTACCCACCGGACTGGACCCCTCCCGGCGTCGCCGTCACCTTTGACGAGGACGGCGAAATGGACATCGAGCAGCCGTCGTCGCTGCGGTGGTTGCTGGAGGTGCGGCCGCAGCTGGACGAGGCGGAGGCGCCCGTGGAGTTTGTGCAGGGCGCGGGGGAGACGGTGTTTGTGCCCGGCGGCTGGTGGCACATGGTGCTCAACCTCGAGGTGGGTGCGGCAGCGGCAGTGACAGTCGTGCAGTCAAGTTTGTGTATGCTTGTGATTTTGAAGATTGTGTATGTATATGTATTTGGACTCATTTATCTCTGCTGCGTTTGGTTTAGCGCTACTGCATTTTTTCCTCCGAGGTGAGCATATTGACTTCATCATATCATCTAAACGAATTTGCGATTGTTTTTGGTGGCCCCAGTTTTGAACCATTGTTTGCCGTTATCATTTTCGATGTATTGGTTTTGCATCACTTTTGAAGTATTCAGACATTTATTGAGCAGTGAATTGTGCAATGCTTTGAAATGTTATCCCTTTTATTTATTGGGCGTTGTCACCATTTCGTTGTAGAGCCTGTCAGCTGGCTGTTACACGTGAATCTTGACTATTCCGATTCACGTACAACATGTGAAAATGAAAGCTCGAGTGTAAAATATTTGACAAATTAGTTATTTTTTACATTATAAACTCATAATTCATTTTCTCATTATTATGAAAATATTGTCACCGTATTTCAATGAGGCTAATTCACACGCTTCCCAACGACACACGAAAAATGGGTTCGGAACACGGCGCGAGCAGAGCGGCAAAGGAAAACGCGCAGCTGAACACGACATCAGTGTTTACTATTTTCACTCTCATTGTGAAAATACAGTTTCACGCAAGAATGTCAATTTATACTATTATCAAATTCGGATTGTTGATGTTCACCGCCCCCTCTACAGCCGCCTCCGGCCCTCGGCATGTCAAGTGTTCTACGGACTGAGTACTCGTTACTTCTTTGCCACTGACTGCAGGCGACAGTGGCAGTGACGCACAATTTCGTGTCATGCGCAAATCTACCGAGGGTGAGCGACACTTCACGACTTTAATATGAACATATAGTCAGCCTACATTGGCGTAGCACTGTCGTCGTTCCAAATCACATCGTATGAATATATGTCGACAAAAGACATCAATTCGTGAATTCGGAACATGCCGCCAACGACCTCAAGCGACCTCATACGTTCTCCGACTCGGTGATATTTTCCGGGGCAGGTGGTGGACTATATGGCTTCCGGCGAAAGAGTCTACTTCGGCGCCGCGCCGAAACCGCCTCCCGGACTTTGGTGCAATCTGTGAGTGGCCCTTTTACAACCCCGCTGCGACTTTTTCAGTAGCGTGAGCGAAGTTTCAGGCCGAGTCGATTGGCATCGGTCATAATATGTCGTGATGATGTGCAGTGTTTGGAGTTTTAATAGATACGTAAGAACCTTTGTTTGTGGCACACTCCGATACATTGCGATCGGATATGATCATTTGATAGAGAATTATTTATTCGCTGTGGATCGCAGTAGTGAGACAGATACGGGCGAGGTTTCCGCGATTGCTGCCAATGAAGCGGAGGCGTGCGCCAAACGGCAACGGCTAATGAACGGCGACGAGAAAGCAGGAGTAGGCGGGACGAGATCGGAAGAGGACTCGGAAGTGGTCCGACGAGGGTTTTTAAAGGAGCGGAAATTGGGCGTCTGGTTACGGATGGCGGTCGAGAGCCAGGAGAGCGCGGGTCGACGCGCGCGAGTCCAAGAGCTCGCACTGGCGGCGTCCCGCGACTCGTGCGACCTCGGCCTATGGCGCTCCGCCTTGTCGGCGGTTTGCGAGGCCATCGGGCGACCGCCCCCTCGACCGCTCGACGCGCTGCCTGTGTGGGGTGGCGACACGGCCGTATTTTTCCTCGGCAACGCGCCAGTTCACGGCTCCGATAGCCGCTATTACAGCTTTGATGGTGATATGCTTGCGGTTGTTAAGTTTTTCTGTAAAGACAGCCTGGAGTCGTCGCGCAATGCTGCGGCCTGCGAGCGAGAGGCGTACGGGGCGTTATTGTCCTCGGTGGAATCATCGTGCAAACCCGATAACGAGTTTGCCGCGCTTGCAGTAGCGCTGCCATCGCTCGTATCGCCGGAGAGCTGGGGTGAGATTTCGGTGGAGTGGGAAGACGAGGAGCAGGGCGCGGCGCACAGTCGAGTGCTCCCTTACTTGGTCTCCACTCGGAAATTAGGCGTCCCCTTGTCGATGGTCCGACCGCAGGTGCGACGAGTGAACATATATATGCTTCGCCGATCGAGACGGAGCATCGCGTTTTGTAGCACGCGAGTGTGTGTGTGTGTGTGTGTGCGTGTGTGCGTGCGTGTGTGCGTGTGTGCGTGTGTGTGGGTGTGTGTATGTATGTATGTGTGTGTGTGTGCGTGCCTGCGTGTGTATGTGCCCATCTGTGTGTGTATGTGTATGTGTGCGAGTGTGTGTTTGTGCGTCTGTACGTGTACGTATGTGTTGTGTGCGTGTGTTCGTATATGTGTGTGTACGTGCATGTGCGTGAGTGTGTAAGTGTGCGCATATATCTATGTGTGTGTATATGTGATTGTGCGGGTGTATGTGTTTGTTTTTGCGTGTCTGTGTGTACGTGCACATGCGTAAAAGTGTGCGTGTGTATAGATTTGTGTGTGTATGTGTGTGTGTGTGTGTGTGTGTGTGTGTGTGCGTGTGTGTCTTTATATGTATGTGTACGTGTGTCTGTATGTGTGTGCGTGTGTCTATATATGTATATGTGTTTGTGTATGTTTGTGTGTATGTGCGTGTGCGTGTGTGTATACACGTATATGTGTGCGTGTGTATGTGTGTGTACATGCATGTGTGCTTGCGTGAGTGTGTATGCGTGCGTGTGTGTATATATGTGCGCGTGTGTGAATGTGTTTTTACGAGTGTATATATATGTGTGTGTGCGTGTGTGTACATATGCGTTTATATATCTCTGTGTGTGTCTGTGCGTGTGTATGTGTGCGTGTGTATGTATGTGTGTGTTTGCGTGTGTTTGTGTGTGTATATTCCCGATGCGTTCTTAGATTTTTATTTTTTTGGAACATCAGGTGAAGCGGGCAGAGTGGGTGGCTATCGCGAGGTTTTTGGGCCGTCACCTTGCCGCGCTGCACTGCCTCCCACTTCCCCGGGGGAGGAGCGACAATGCCGCCTCCTCCTTTTGGCTCGACATGGAGGACAACATGGAGCGAGGCCGCGTCGGTTACGTTAAGTCGGAATCATCGGTTGGGGCATCAGTGGATGGTCGGCACGACGGCCTGTGGGGCCCCTTCTGCTCTTTCTTCAACGCTCGTCGTCAGGTAACTGCGTTAATTTCATGTGCGGTTGTATTCTCCTCGGCTCGTTGCGACCTTCGCGCACACATCGTCTGCAAATACAATCTAACGTCGACGCTTTTATTGCGCTTTTTTGAGAGAGAGATTGTGTGTGTGTGTGTGTGTGTGTGCATGTGTGTGTGTGTGTGTTACGCTGTGTGTGTGTGTGTGTGTGTGTGTGTGTGTGTGTGTTCTCTTGTTCCCCACAGCACATGTGGCGCACTCTGACCGAGTCAGGCCTACTCCCCGAGCCTTTGGTGGCACAGCTGGACTCGTACCTGCCAACAGATTTCCGTATTTTGCTCACCGCTCCAATTATTGTCGGGGCGGCAAACTCGAATGCTCACGCAGAGAATTTGTGTGACGCAAAGGCGGGGTCGACATTCGCGGCAGGCCCGCCTTGCTGGCTGCACGGAGATCTGACCTCTTTTAACGTATTGTTACTTCGCGACGAGGCGACATCGGAGCTGCGACCCAGCGCCATTGTCGATTTGGGCGACGCAGGCAACGGCGACCCGCTCTACGATCTCGTGGCGCTCCATGTCGGCCTCTTTCGGTGAGTCACCTGCCTGCCCTAAAATGAGGAAATTACTTAGTTGACTGTTCTGTATGAGACGAGCGTCCTCTGTATGGTGTCGGACTCAATGAAGGTAGCAATCAGGCGGTATTATATGTATTGGTGGGGCTTTCGTGTCTGATGTGTTTCACGGTTGCTATTCTGAAGGTGCGAGGCTTCTTTGCTGCGAACGTTTCTGGATGAGTATCGCGACACCCTCCGTCGCGTCTTTTACTCGTCGGGCGGCGAGAGTGGTGACAAGGCTTCGTCTGGGTCACCCCTGCCGTGGTGGCTCGACCCGCGTCGACGGCAGGTGTCTCTGAGCCGCGCCGCCACGTGCTACCTCCTCCTCCACAAACAGGAGCTGATCAGTGGGGTTTGGAAATCGATGCTGCGGAGTCGCGAGCAGACGGTGCGGAGTAGCAACGGCGAAAGGGCGAGTGACACGGTCGGCTCGTTTGCGGAGGTCGAGCAATTTTTGTGGTCGCCTCTGAAGGAAATATCAGCATCCGCGAAAGAGTGATTTCTGTGATGCCTGGCGATATGGTTTGGTAGCTTCGAACTCCTTTCGCCGCTAAGTTGATCACGATCGACAGCAATGAAACAAATTATACGATCGGATGTCGGAGTTCTGCGGCGACGGTTGTCGCACGGGCGTTGTTCCTGCTATTGCAATTATCGTTCATCTCGTTGAAAGCTAACTTCGCAAATTGCCGCGCTTTTTTGTGATTTTGCCACTCGTGCTGCTTCCGGGGCCGTCGCGGGTCGGGGGTCGATTCGGAATCAGCGGTCCGTGATCGTTCGCAAGCATTAACGTATCGCCTGAGACGTCGAACGTTTGGTGTGGCCTGATTGGAAGATTGATATCCCGTGTTCGCGTCGTTCTTGGCAACGGGATCGTGATGTTTGTCCGTCTATTTAACTTCGATTATGAAAAACGAGCTCATTTATTTGAGCACGAGTGTTGACTCTTATTTTGTTGTGTCCTGTGATTTATCTCGCTTCGGCGCGTTCCTGGTAGAAATCGCATGCGAGACGTCCCTAACTCTGAACACAATGCCGCAACATATGTGCGCGTTGTATTAGCTGTTTATGTGTCGCGAGGATTTGAAAACTGACATACATAACAACAAACCGCGCTTTTAGATTCAGTCTCAGTCCCATATACAGTTTATTCAATTCCGATTGGTATTCAGGTGTGTCCGAAAAACTGTGACAAGTTTCATCCCGTCCTAAATAAGGTAATGAATGCAAGGAATTGTGTTTTTTAAATTTCCGTTACTTGAGCTATCAAGATTCGACGTGCGCATCTGCTTATGATATATGCGAGTTTTTTCTGCCCGGTTTTTCAGTAAGGGTCTTTTCAAGTACTAAAGGCTAAAAAAGACGTGTAATATGTGCATAAACATATTTGCACCCTTAATTAAGATTTTTTGGCGCTCACAATGCAATTTTGCAGCTTGTTTGTAATCAGGATGATTACTGTTTCCGAATAGCGACGTTGGCTCATTCATACCCACATTTGCCTGATTTCCACCGATTGTATCATTTCAACACAGACACTCTGTCCACATGTCAAACTGAAGATGTTAAGATGTGCTCCTGCGCCGTGGCGTGTTTCAAGCATGTATATTATATACACCATAATACATACATCGCAGCTCGGGAATGATAATGGGTATCATACCAACGACTACAAGAACTTTGATACGGCTCGAGAGTTTAGCTTCGTTGTACTTGGAGCATCGAGCGAGGGACTGAGAGGGTCTGCTTTCGCGTTCTTTATTCAGTGTTTTGCGATGCGTAGTAGCAGCAGCTCATGTGCAATACAGGGACAGTCATTGATTTCCATGAACGACTGCCTAAAGTTGTGCGGCGCTGGGTATAGCGCGTACTCAATTTTTTTGGCGCTGTTGCAACCTGTGTTTTGACCGTCATCAATTTCGATCGTCAAAAACGAATTGGTCTTTTTCGACGGCCCGACACTATCGAGCAAACTTCAATGTTTTCACTTATTTGTTCTGAATGCGTGTATTTATATAGGTCCGTATGCGATCGAATGCCATATTGTTTGTATCATTTTATAAATTACAAGTTCATACGATATCAAAATAATCCAATGATATCAATAAGACTAATAAGCAGCTGCCTTTCATAGTTGGATCGCTGTTTTTTATCGGTCGCTTATTCTTCGACATGACGATAAGAAATGGTTAGACCAATCACAGTCGGTGTTCGAAGGTGCCTGGCTTAGCAGGCGCGATAGTTCAGACAGGTAGCGTGTCGCTAGATGTATATATATCCGGCTCAGCGTGCCGCTACCGCGGGCAATAATCGACGCTGTGCTGATGCCGGCAGCTTCACAGGCGCCAGCATCATATATAACGCGGAATGCCATTTAAAGGACATACGGCGCCGTGGGCGTTGGCAGATCATAGTATCACAGCGCCGTAATGAGCTTGTGATACTTTGATATATATATAACACCCGTGGGTGATCGCTGACGACATTGTGGACCAGTCCGAGAGGCAGCTGTCAAATTGTCGAGAATGACAATATGCCCGTGATGATATCCTCTTTTTGTTTGTTAAAGATTGTTATAGTATGCGGGATATTGTAATGTCAGTGATGTCTGCCACCCGCGCTTGTTAGTGACGCCGCAGGCCTGTTCGTTGTGTCGACGTCCCGGCGTTGGCGTGGTGCGAGTGGCCAGGCCGCCGAAACGTGCGCACGAAGCGATGACGTAATGCAGAGCGCCATCACGACAGTGCGCCCGTTTGACGACTCGAGTGCATTATATAGTGTTGTGGTTTTATTTTAGATACATCCAACTAAAATCGAATCAGACTGACGGAGCAGATAATATCCGCAGATCAGCGCAATGTACGGAGATATGGACGAATGACTGCAATTTGATCGCTAACTTGCGGCCGTCGTACCATAACATCTGACTGTACCTGTACGGGTGATTGTTCATGGGGGGATCTCACGGTAATCGCTGCGCGTTTCTCGGAACACTGCCAAGAATAAAACCCATCGACCGACGTTTCGGCCCTCGTTTGCTTTTCGTCCGTAATAAGGTAGCGGCCAATTTCCGGACGTTCCTGCTTCCTAACTAACCATTAAGAGCAAGGACGGCCACTCCTCTCCGAACACAACCCCTTCAGCAGTCCCGACCTCCCCTCTTTGACCACCCACCGCAGGTACACCGCTTCCCGATGGGCTCTGCGACTCGTTATCTTGCTTTCGGTCGCCTGCATTTGACTGTTATTTCTAGAACTTTTTGCTACATGGTTCTGTGTCCCGCCTACGCCAGGTGCATCATCGGCGTCTCGTCATCGCCGTGGTCCTACTCAACAGTCGTCGCTCGATCATCGCTGATCGCTCTCGTCGACCACTGACGGCGCGACTCCTTACAATTGCCGGCGTGTTTCGTCCCAACGCTATGGCATACTCAAAGTATATGGCGCTTGCCATCTGCGCGTTGGCTCTGTTTGCACAAGTCTTCCCTGCTGACGCGAGAGTTGCTCTGGCGGAACAGCCCTTAAGTACAGCGACGGGCTCTGGTGATGGCGACGTCGCATCAAAGGTGACCCCATGACTGTAACGACAAATTTTAAAGAGACATACACCGGGACTCTTCACACTGAAAAATTAGCGGGTGGTCGCTACCTGATGTCGCTCTATATGAAACAGCTCGTCGCTTGTCGAGCTGCCTGTATTTAAGGGATCGCAACGCGTCGTTCGTTCCTGGATCAGGACATCTATCATAATGCATAGCAAAATAAAACACACAGCATCTTCAACGATATCGAGCTGCGCTATAGATAGCATCATACATTATTATCACAATAGTCATTATAGGCCATGAGAGCATAATATTTGGCAAGAGCCCTAATGTTTCATGATAACTATTTGTCGTCCACTTTGTTCATACCTTAGTCCTATTGAAGTTCTATATTATTATTCTAATTAATATATATACACTACAGCTTATATTATACTCGATCCTAGTGATCCACTCTGACTATACGTATATATACGATCGACTGTTGTGCTGATAATGCGTACGCCCTACAGATCGATAGTGCCGCGAACGGGCGAAACCTTCTGTTTTTTGGAGGCCGTGGCTACGGCGGCGGCTACGGCGGCGGTGGCTACGGTGGAGGCTTTGGTAGGGGCTACGGCGGAGGTGGTTACGGAGGAGGCTTTGGGCGCGGGTATGGCGGCGGAGGTTACGGTGGGTTTGGCCGCAGTGGCTACGGCGGTGGGGGCTACGGTGGTGGGAGGGGCTACTTCGGCGGATACCCTGGCTCGGGTTTTTACGGCGGATACCGTGGGTGAGCAATGGTCTACAAAGGTCCGACCCTGGCTTCGCGCGCCCGATTACCTTTCAAAATCCCCACTGTTCCATCACAGCGAACTTTGTCTGTATCGCTCTGTATTTATTAAAATGTCTCTCCCTGTATAGAAACGTAGCGGAATAGAATTCGACATTCTTCACTATCTCTATTTATGATTCAACCGCTAAATGCAATTATCTTGCAGTAGACTGCCGCCGTTGTAACCGAAATCTCCGGAGCGGCATTGATAAATATATTTGTGCATTCCTTGTTCATATTCCGCGGTCGTTGGCTTCTAATCTCGCCAGACTTTCTTGCTCGCAATTCCAAGCAAATGCTGCCGATCGGACCCACACTTGCTCAAAGTACAGACTCCCGCTCTATGAAAAGAGCAACTTGTCTATGGTTTATCTGGCGTGGCAGCAAAAGCGAAGTATTACTGTACCGAATGATCAAAATTATTCACCTGCAGTAAGCCGACAACTATGGGTATTCCTTAGCTCGAGCGGTTTTCACGCAAAACCCTTGTGACGGGGCTCATCGTCTGCCGATCTGCGTGCTGTGTCGGTAATTCCCGACAAGAGTCGATTGGTAGGTCGAGTCTCTCTCTCAATCGTTTGAAGGACTAGCTCGCGGTGGATAGATTTGTCAACACTAACAATCGACAGTGGAAAACCCAATGTCGTGCCCATTTTTTTCCCACGGACCCACAATTATGTATCGCCGTTTCCAAGTGGGAGATGTGTTCACATTAACACCCGGTGCTCTCGTGTGCCCGTGTAAGAGCCGCCCTGATACGGCACAGCAGGTAGCGCTATGATAAGGCAATTTGATTAAGAGACAGCAGTCAGTCAGTTGACAGGAACGAAGCAATTCCGAAAAAATCTGAAACGGGGCAGTCCCAATATAAGACGCCATCGGAGACGGATTATGATTCTGCGCTTTTGTTTTCATTTGCTTGACGAGGTTTCTTCGATCAGACCTTGTTCGTGATCACATACTCGTGAATCCTACCATTTCCGTCTATTCGTTTATTATCCCGGCCAAACGATCATAGAGAGGGTCGACATTTTTACTCGTGCCTGACCGATATGATATGTTCCTCTGCGATGAAGCCATGAATGGAGTGCCTTAGCCCGGTACTATGGCAATAGTTGTTATTTGCTATCTGTGAGTATTGCACTACATATACACGCCGATCAGTGTCAACGAATATATCTTTCATCATGTTCATGAAATGGTACTCTTGCTTCGAACTGTTGATATATGCTTATTCATATCGAGTGCGTGGCCGCCAATACCAGATACGACTCTGCGAAGAAGAAGAGTTTACAAGGAAAAGTCCGACGAGACCTCCGCTCATTTTCCGCCGGACGAGCACCCGCCGCCCCCTGTCGCCAAAGAAAGCTGCTGCTACATAAAGACAACAAAATAGTTGGAAATGAATTTCAATGAGCCGGTTGTATCTCCTTTCGTTTTCTGCCAATGTATGGAACATCGTAATGTAAATTCATTCAGTCAAGCTGGCATAAAATTTCTGCGCGCCTTTTTTCCGTGTGCTGCATCCGAACTGACCGAAAGCACCAACGGAAAACGTCGCGCCGGTGGTCAATCACCGCAACAACAATGTAGAATTGTCAAGGTGTTGCGTCGCTCGCACCATACATGCATGGATTTCTGCTGCCGCCAAAACCTAATGAAAATGAAAAAATACGCGAAGGTCGAGAAAACGCCGGGTGAAGACGAAACGGCGGAAAATACCGACCGGTCCCTGTCAGTGTTTTCCGTCGTCAATAACAAACTAAGGTGCATGTTTCGATTTTCTTCATGAAAGCCATGATGACAAGCTCGATAGGCAACTTCATGTGCACCCATACCGCAGCCTGACAATAGTGTTCGCGAAATTTGTTACATACATCAAAACGGTCACTCGTGGGTGCTGTTCTCCGCCGTCGCACACACATCGCGCAGCAGCGCGAGGCGTCAAATCCCCCTAAAGCCGCAACTGCACTAAGTAAGTAAGTATTTAATGTTCGCTTGATGGCAGCTCTTCAGTTGTTGGCTCGGCGGCCCAATCCTGCAGCATCCGTTGCGTCAACAGTACCGTTTTAGTCGGACTCGTCGCGGCCTCCCAATCCTCGCCATCGCTCTCACTCTCGTCACCACTCCCCTCCTCCTCTTCGGGTATGTAAGACTCGGCGACATCTATCGACGACAGTTCGGCAGGCGAGCCCCCTTCTGAGACGACTTTCCCGAACGACGGTCCCCTACTCGCCGCCGACCGCCGACTTTCCCGAGACACACGCGCCAACGGGTTGTTACAGTACGCACTGTCGCCCGCCATCTGCAAATCCCGCACGCAAGCACCTCCCTCCGCGAAATCGCTCCCGGACTTGGACGACCCCCGCGAGGGATGCGTGCGTTCGGAAACACAGGTACCCCCCATCTCGAGGCACTGCATCCCTAACTCCGGAGTTTCTCGACGACCCTCCACCGCCGCCGTCTCATTACCATTGTTACTCTTGCGCAGCTCCGCCATCATCTGCGTAAGCGTTTGCACGACGGTCTGAAAATCGGGGCGCCGTTCTGGTTTCGCCTGCCAGCAGCTGCTCGCAAGCACGACGACGGATTTCGGGGTGTTCGGTGGAAAAGAGGGCCGCGCCCCCTGCTGCACCACATCCTGTAGTATGGTCGCCGCGCGTTTCCCGGTCCACGGGCGTTTTCCGGAAAACAGCTCATACAAGACGATCCCAAACGCATACACATCCGCGGCCTTGGTGTTGACTCCTGTCGTGAGCAGCTCGGGCGCCATGTGAGTCAGCGTCCCCTTCTGCACACCGCTTACGTGCGACTGGTCCTCCCTCAACTGAGTCGACAACCCAAAGTCGGCGACCTTGGCCAACATACTCGCCGCCCCGTCGCGCAGAACACTTTGCAGCAAAATATTGCAGCACTTCAAGTCGCCGTGGATGACGTTGCAGGTGTGGATGTGGTACATTCCGGCCGCGATGTCGTGCGCGATGGTCAACGACACCTCCGTCGCGGGGCAGCTGTGAGGACCCATCTGACCGGCGAGCGTCCCCGAGCTCAGCGCGTTCCGAAGCGACCCGCCGGAACAGTACTCCTGAACAATTCGAGCCTCCCACATCATCACATCCCCCGTCCTCGTCGCGTCGTCCTTATCGGTATTATGATCATCAGTGTTATTATTACTGCTACTCGTCGTCGTGACCGGGACGAGCTCGTAGCTGAAGGTCTGCACCACGTTAGGATGTCGTAGGGACGCACTGATGGTGGTCTCCATCGCCACCGCCTGCTGCAGCTTTTCGCACTTTTCGGGGTTGGCAGGCAGGTTCATAATCTTTTGCGCCACGGTGACGCCCTTCCAGGTTCCTCGATACACCCGCCCGCTGGCACCTGTACCCAGGAGCTCCAAGACATGCACGCGATGGAGGGATGGTGTCTGTTCTGTCCCACTGCCAATCTTTATATAACTGCTGCTGCTGGTGCTCTGCTCAACAGAAAGAGAGGGGAGGTTGCGCGTGGCGTACTTCAAGACGCCGCTGCTCGGTTGGATGCTGCCACTCTCCGCCGAATTGCTCGCGCTGATCGACCGACTCGCCGTCACCAACGACCTTTTGTCTAACGACCCCTTGTTATTTCTCAAACCGGTCGCCAAGTGCTCCTCGTCACGCGCATAGCGTCGGCGACGTAGACACGCAAACACCGCCGCCGCAAGCATGGCAGACATGCCCGTCGCCGACGCAACCGCGATACCCAAAATAAGACTAGTGTTGTCAGTGCTTGACTCTTGTACATCGTCGCCAACAGTACTACAATCGCTCCGTTGCTCGACGACACAGGAGAGGTCGACGTCGGGGAGTGACGAGGGTAGCGGTGGGGCGCAAGTAAAGTCGTTGGTGTGCGATTGAGTAGGGCAGCCGCATTTGGGGTTGGTGTCGAGCGGGTCGGCGTCGGGGCACGTGAAGCAGATGTCGGTTTGGTCGGTGTTAGAGCAGAGGCTGAGGGCGGAGAGGGAGGAGAGGCGGGTGAGGGATGACGGAATGGCGCCGGTGAGGTGGTTCCCGGAGACGAGGAGCGTATGGAGCGCTGCGAGGTCACCAATTGCGGACGGCAGCGATCCGCTCAACCGATTATCGCTCAGCGCGATATCGTTGGCGTACGTAAGGTTGGCAATGCAGGCCGGGATGGTACCCGTGAGTTGAGCAGAGTGGATGTGGAGCATCTCCATGCGGCTCCATTGGCACAGGCTGGACGGGATGGTACCCGTTAGCGACTGCTCCCCCAACCACACCACCTTCATCCCGCTCGGGTTCATATCGCCCAGCTCCGACGGAATGCTCCCCTCCAACCGGTTATCACTCACAACCCACTTGAAGAGACTACGTGATCGCGCCCAGTCGGGGGAGATGGTGCCTGAGAGACGGTTGCTCCGGAGGGAGAGTTTCCCTAGCGACGGCATTTCCGCGAAAGAGACGGGTAGCGAGCCCGTTAACTGATTCCGGTGGAAGTAGAGCTCCTCGACGCGAGTGAAGGTTTCCGCCCAACTGTTGGGTAGCGTCCCCGTGAGACGGTTGCTACGGACGTCAAGCTTGACGAGAGTGTCACCGAGGATGGACCAAGAGGAGGGGAGGGTGCCGGTGAGGCCCGCGACGCCGACGCAGAGCTCAACGATGGATGACATAGCGGACCACGAGTCGGGGAGACGGGTGTCGAGGGGGTTGCCTGATAGGCTGAGTCCACGCAACGCAGTGAGAGTGGACCAAGAGGGCGGAAGGCCCGACAGAGCGCAACGTTGGGCCTCCAGCTCCTGAAGGCCCGTCATCGCGGACCAGGCGGGCGGGAGGGGGCCGCGCAGGTGGGGTTGCCTCGACAGACTGAGCGAGCGGAGCGCGCGAAGGTTCGTCCATACCTCCGGTAACGGTCCGCTGTGGTTATTACCCGCCAGATTGAGCGACTCGAGGGCCATTAAGGCGGAGAATGAGACGGGAATAGGGCCGGTCAGGAGTGGGTTGTTACCAAGCGACAACGTCGCTAATAATGTGCTCACTACGACGTTATTATTATTGGCAATGACGAAGTCGCTGTCGTCGTCGGGGATTAGTGCTCCGCTGAGGTTGTTCGAGGAGAGATCGAGCAAGCGAAGGGTGGGTGACGACAGCAGCGAGGCTGGTAGCGAGCCCGTGAAGAGGTTTCTGCTGAGGTCGAGGTGCGATAGCGTGGGGTGCAAGTTGAGCTCGGAGGGGATGGAACCATTGAGCGCTCCGTTTCCGGCCAAGTCGAGCACGCGAAGGTGTGGCGCGCCGTTGCGGGAAAAGTCAACCGGGCCGGAGAGTTTCCCGCCGATTGACAACTCCCTCAGCTGCGCCATCCCGTCAGACGCGAGCCAAGATGACGACGGGAGGGTACCCGTCACCGCAGTGTCGAGCATCCGCAGGCTGCGGAGTTGCTGGAGAGCGGACCAAGCCGAGGGCAATGGGCCGTTGACACCCGTTGAGCTGAGGTCGAGCGTGCGGAGCGCGCGGAGGGCGCTCCACTCGAGGGGCAGCGCGCCCGCGAGTCGGGTGCTACCAGAGAGGTCGAGGTCCTGGAGGGCGGTGAGGGTGGAGAGCTCCTTCGGCAGCGCGGCTGACGAGTCGAGCGATGTAGAGGAGACGTTGAGAAGGGAGAGGGCAACGAGGGCGGAGAATTGAGGAGGGAGGCCACCCGTAAATGCGTTGGAGGAGAGGTCGAGCTGTTGGAGGGTGGAGGAGAAGCAGGAGAGTGAGCGAGGGATGGTCCCGCTGAGTCCGGATTCCGACAGGCGAAGCTCCACCACGACGTCGTTTACGCAGCCGACACCCGCCCAGTTATTGCAGGCGTTTGACGCAGGGGAGGTCCACGACTCCAGAGTCGAGCCTGCCTCTACGCTCGGAAGAGACTCTTTCCATTCCAGCAGCACACGGCCTTGCTCTGAAAGCGGATCGAAGGGGATACGGGGAAGCCGTCAGTTGGGTCGGTTCGGGCGAATGGTAGTCAATAGTATTATAATAATACTTGTCGTGGTCGTGGTAATGCCCGTGTGACTTAATGGAGAGAAGCCTCTGAATAACGTGACGGTGTGTAAATTGAGAGTGAGTGGCTGTAATGGGCTAAGTATATGACTACCGGTAAGGGCCTTGAGTCGACGCAAATCACGAGATATGATACTAATACTTACTCAACTATGAACAGGATACATACGAGATATGAAGAAGTACCTATCTACGACGGAAATAAACAAGCAACACTGACGAGGTCGATAGCAATATAAAAAACTTCCAGCAGCCATGACGAATATGGCGACTATAACGGCGACAACAGCGATAGTCACGACGCCGAGAGTGGCAATATAAATTACGCAAACTCTAAGTCGGCTCCGATAACACTGTGTTACGTAGCAGTCGTAGCTTGGTATTGAGGTAACGTCGAATTCGTGTCGACGAGTGCATTTTATTAAATGACCGAACGTTTCTGATCGCCGTTATCGGTCAGCGACTTGCGGCCAGCTACGAGTCGCTAGCCATACACACGCGGAATCGGATGCAGGATGAAAACAACATAACAATATTCTGCAGCGAAATGTGCTGCTTACGTCAAGTTTCACTTATTAATAAAAAAAAAAAACTAAAGAGGCTAAATTTATAATAACAACCCAAAATTCTAATAAATCTGTAACCATTAATTAAGGCCACATTGTGCCAAATCACCCCTCGCAAAACTAAACAGGTGAAGCCGTTGAATTCAGTAAAATCAATACGCCATTCGTATTTCATTCAGGAAAAAGCCCTCTCCATGCGTTCGTATCACACCCTTCGGCACACAACTATGCAATGCATTGGGGGGGAATATCCAGTAGGCCAATCTTGTTTAAGTACCATAATACCAATAACATCATACAGGGGAGGGGGACCTAAAGCAGATAATCTAATCGGAAACAGTCTAATTGTCGTTCGCACGCAGAACAGGAATCTGACGCACGGTTGATCAGACTTGATTACAATATCCTGATAAATGTACATAGGTGGAAAACGGGAATTTTGAAACCGAAAAGCGATGCCAGAATCATCGTTAGCTACATTGGGCGCGGTAATCCCGCTTCAGGCTGTCGTGGTTTGGAGCTAAGCGTCATTTAGTGGCCTTCTTGCCACCAGGTACCAATCGACGACACTTCCACGCCCCCACCCCCCGAATATTCCCCGGATCATTGCCAGCCAGGCCCCGAAACCAATGCGGAAGTTTGATCATGCCGCTAAGTACCAACCCACGACAGGTCAGTAGACGCTGTCATTGATTACACCTTTTTCAAACAAAAACATTTATGCTTGTCTTCCTCCTTTTCCCTCTTTCTGTTGGTGGCTTTCACCGCCTAATATCTTGTAATTAAGCTATACCGGTACTGATGCAGTTGCTTGCCTTTCTTACCCGAGAGTTGTTTTTTTTTTTTTTTTTTTTGAGTTCTCTTGCATTGCTTAATTGATTACAAGAATAACAACACGGGCACGGACGTGGAAAAACAGCAGTCCTCTTGCTTGGTGGTAATCAACTCTTGGTCATAATATATCAATCGTAATCAAATTGCGGCCATCCGTCATTTCGTCGATGTGAATTCCTAATAATAAATAATTTTATGGAATAGCTCAAAAAAATAAATAAATAATGAAAAAAAGAAGTCAACGTTGTACAGGACAGGTCGTCATACTTATTCATATTAAATCATTTATGTACATGTAGAGGTACCGCGCATGTATTTGCGCCGGTAATAGTATAATATACGAAAAATATTCTAGCAAACTACCTGTACAGGCCCTGCCTGGTATTCATGCTTTTTCTTGTAAGAAATTGTCGTATTCATGCGATAATATTCTTTTTGCTTGGTGGTTTCCACTTTATTTTCTTGTAAACACTCCATTCTTGTGTGATTACTACCCGTACCCGTACTAGTGGGTGATTGAACAGGCGCGGCGGCGCGCTGGCGCGAAAAGAAAACGACGACATTAGCAACTCGAACGCGCTGCCGGCCCGGGGCAGGACCCGTCCTTGACTCCAGCGCGGGACGTGACCAGCTCTGACAGGCGATGCAAGTGAGGACAGAGCCACTGCGATCCGTGGCTGACGGGGGGATGCTAACCCTGGCTTCAGGGCTGCGCTTGGTGAATACAATAATATTTCACGTACCTTCAGCTGTTTCACAGAGGATCTTCACGCTGGGCACGCCTTCTGTTCCGTCTATAAAGCCCGCGTACGTAGTGAGGCTGATACGCAGAAGGGTCAGTGCGAAAGCGATAAGTCCACGCGTACTGCCTTTCGCGCCTGGCCGCCGCAAAGCCATCCTGAAACCTCTTGCGCTAGGCAATGGCTCAAACTTGAATTTGCGAACTCCCTGTAACGCACTATAAACAAGTCGCGGGGGGGGGGGGGGGGGGGGGGGGGGGGGGGGGGGGGGGGGGGTCCGTGGGTGGGGTGTATTCTCGCTACTGCGCTATACGATTACGCCGCCGTTGGAACTGGAAACAGTACCTGCTGCTGTAGTTGAGGGTGCAACCAAGCAAAAAGACGAAGAAAAGAGGAGAAACCTAAGCCGGAGGTGAGGGTGCTCCTCCTACCTTCCTTTTACTTTGTGAACTCCGCTGTCCTTAGGGACTACCTCAGCGTGAGGGGAGGACCTATGTGATCATAGTACATGTACGGGAACATGTACCCAAAGCGATATTTGTTTATTCGTATGTAAATATTTACAGGTAGAGGTTGCGCGCTGATGAGGTTTTACACATCATGTCGTTAAGAGAGCTCGAGTAACAAGATTATATTGCTTACAAGAAGAACCAGATGAGCACGGACAGGGAAAGTGGGAGGGGAAACAAGAGGGCGAGAGTGACAAGAGGATCACGGAATCCAAAGCACAGCAAAAGGAAAGCACTACATTGTGCATAAACCTAGCAGATTAAACTAAGGAAACTCTTAAGCCACGCCGAGAATGCAACACGTGGAGGCGACAAGCGGCGCCTCACGCGCCGCTCGAGGAAGCACGGGGACGCTTGCGGCCCATGGCGCGGGTGAAGAGCGCCGTGGCTGGAGAAGGCATCCCAGCCGAGGAAGAAGCGGCCTCCGTGCCGTTCGCAGCGGCGGACAAACCGCGCAAGACGTTGTCCGCGTGAGCAACATGGATGGCGAGAGAGACCTTTCGACGCCAGGAGGCCAACAACTTGCCCACGTGCATCCCTTTAGATGCGGCTGCCTGCTTGGCTAGCTCCGTCAAGAAAGCCGTGGCGTGGCCGCCAAGAGTACCAAATTCCGTGACTGCAAAGGGAATGAAGCGGATGTCGGGGCGACTCCTCAACCCCTCCGAGTACTTCTCGAACTTGGTCTTCTCAACATGGCGGAGAGCGACTTCGGGTGACGGGGGGCTAGACACGCCGAACAAACCGGAAACCACGGCATCAAGGGCAAGTTTTGAGCCTCGGATGCCGTGATAGTGCAAGACACCCACATCCGCGGGGAGACCGTCGTTGCCGTTGGGGAGTTGAACTAACATCGTGGGATCTGTGAGAACCTCGACGCCAACCCCGAGTGCGCCACGAACCTCGGAGATGATTTCCGCAAGGGCCGTCACTAACCAAGAGTGAGCGGTGTGGACCGAAGCATCTCCGCCGCAACGAGCCAAATGGTCCGCAAAAGCAGTGGCCCACGCATCATCCGACATGTCAACACCCGCCGACGAGAACGCACCCCGCATAGCTTGAACCGAGAGATGGCAAGAAGCGCAAGCATTGGGGGAGCGTAGAGAAGAGAGGATGCGAGATGAGGGTAGGCCGAAGATGCGACAGACCGCGACGCGGAAAACTGCGTCGTAGTGCTCAGGGAACTTGTCACGGAGCTCGCCCAGGCGACCCGAAGTAGGAGGGTCCGAAGCCAAAAACGCAAGGGCGCCGTGGCCGAGACGAGATAGAAAACGCCTAGACTCCGGCCGAGCGCGGCTGGAAAACGTGGGAGCGAGCTTCGCGAAGCGAAACAAGTTGACGCGCTCACTGATGTCGGCTTGTAGCTTTGGAAAGATGTCCGTGGCAAACGCAGAAAGAGGGACGAGCGAGGGTAGGCCATCAAGGGACTGGGCAATCTGCTCGTTGTTTGATCGGGCTTCGGCAACGCAGCCGGCGCGAGCCACCGTTGGACGTTTCGGGGGGAGCATCGCTAAGGTTGTGGTTATCAAGGGTTCAGACTCGGCGAGAGCGTGAGAACCGCACGCAGCGTCCAAGCGCGCCCACGACGAAGCGAGTTCTAACGACCACATGGGCTCGTTATCGCCGTCGTCTCCGTCCGGTGTACCATGCCTACGGGACACCGTTGTGGTCATAGCACTCGCTAATCGTCCATACATGGTCGGCTCCATTGGAACATCGTCTTGGGAATCCCCGCGCACGCGAGCGTCTTGTGTTGTAAGGAAACGAATAGCTGAGCCCACTGCCAAACCGGCCGCTCCGACATGGGCCGCATCCGCCAAGGCAGCCAAATCCCCCACCCCCATGCCGCCGAAACGTATGGGAAGAGACATCTCGGAGCGAGTGTTGCTAGGTAGGCTAGATGCGGGAAGGCCCAATATCTCAGCCGCCACATCTAGGGTGGCATTGTCAGCGCGCTCGAGGAATGTTACGACGGTGTCACCGTAGCCCTCACCCCTGCCAAGACCTCGGGGGACTGTACGGGCAAAGTGTCCGAAGCGGCGGTTGCAATGTTGATGGATACGAAGCGCAGTGTGAGTGTGCCGATGAGCCGCTAGACCCCTTAGACGTTCGCCGTAGGCCTCATACTTACTTAAGGCCGTTTCGAACACGTCTCGAGCAAAATCGGATGTACCCATTGGCCCCCCCAATACTTTCGTCCCTTCCGTGGAGACATTTACTCCCCGCATGATGTGGCCGTCGGGTAAGTTATCGAAAGCATCACCGACACCCAAAGGGGAATACAAACAGTTTTTGCGGATGGTTACGGTGAGGCCAACGCTAGCATACGCCTCGGGCATAGCGTCGCCAATAGCCACGAGAGACGCAGGGGGTGCCAAGAAGTGAGAATCATCAGAATAACAGCATACAACGGATTCGTTCGGGGCAATCGCAGCCAACTGCTTGTATACCCGGGAGGCAACTATTGCGAAGAACATGGCCCCGAGAACGCAACCTTGATGGACTCCACAGGTACTCGGGATGCGCATGGCCGGGCCGTGAGCATTTGATGAGTCGTAAACGTACAAGGTAGATGGACGGCCATACAACATAGTAGCGACGCGGAGCAACGGTCGAAGCGCGGGATTTGCTGACAACTCTTCAAACAAGGGACGCCGCAAGAACTCGTTGAACGCGTTGGATGCGTCGCCTTGCATGTCCGCCCAGTCCGGTGAAGCGTCAAGCGCGGCTCGAGCCATGAATTGTACGATCTCAGCCCCGCCGCGGACGCCGACCCCAAATTGGTGCCGAGCAGCCAACCATTGAGACACTCCGTCACCAATTACGGCGAGAAGCGCGCGATTCGCAAAACGAACTAGAACGGAGCCAATTCCAATCGGGCGCAGCGTCCCCTTTTGGTCGCGAAGTTCTTGCTCTTGTGCGCGTCTTTGTTCGGGATCAAGCTTGTCTAGCGGGATAAGTGTGGCAGAGGCGAGGAATGAGGCAACGCCTGGTGGAACTTCTGCATTCACGATGGCTTCGGCTAAACCGGTGAGAGTGCAAGGGGTACCCAACGCGCGAAGAGTTTCAAACCTCCAACCGTCGACGTGAGGACTAGACTTTCGAGGGCATCTAGCAACGACCTCCATGATATCAACTTCCGAAGCACGGAGTTTGATACGAGGGAGGGAGAAGGGATCCGGCAACACGTCCGCGAGGTCGTCATCGTCTTGTGGGTGCAACCGTGATAATTCCTCGTGCCCCCCGCGACCACTTGCAACGGGGTTGGAGCTTAGGGCCTCCATGGCACGACGGTACTCCCCAACCGCAGCTAGATTAGCCGCCCGGTGGGCGACCTAGAGCCACCCGCAAGAATAGGGCCACCCGCAAGAATAAGACCGAGTAACAAGAGCGATATCATTATTAATCCTTAAGCGATATACTTAAACAAACAAACAAATACAAGGAAAGCTGTGGTTGTATATTTTTCTCCTTTGTTGCTGGTGGACTCCAACAAAGGAGACGCTTTTTAGGAGGGCAGTGCTGATGCTGTGGCTTGCCTTCCTGTTCCTCGGTCTTTGGTTTTGTTTTTCCTTCTTCTTTTTGCTTGGTGGCCTCCACTGCTTTTTCTTGTAACAAAAATTTTTAATTCCAGCAAAGGATAATATATGTAAAGGGGGTTCAAAGAAGCCTAAGCCCACGACGCAGGGAAGCACGCAACAGCAGTTGCACCCCCCTCCTGCAAGCACCTTTCAAATAATAGCTTGTGTGACTACGGCGCCCACTACATGACACCAATGTACTAATCTCAATCATATGGGGCTACTATGGGCTACTGGCGAAAGTACAAAGTACAAAGTACACATATACACATGTATATGTACATGTACGTGCACGGACATGTGGATTGGTTGTTGTTCAACATATAAGTATTTACAAAGCAGTGGGGCTCCGTTTGACAAAAGTGTTGACATCTTATATTTTTTTATCGCAAGTGTCACATGACCCATTACGTACGCTAACTCGGGGTTTGGGAGGGAGGGATGCGTGAGTTGTGCTTGCGCAAAGGGGAAGGTGGACGACCTCTTTGTGTCGGCGCGTCATATAGGGTAGCGCTATGTCTATGTCTTACTATTGTAACATGCCTAATCTAGTGGTTAGAATTTGAAACGTCGTGGCAACGACCGACTACATATTCTTGGGTGCTTGCCGGCGGCGAAGAGGCGGCGGCCCCGGAGGGGATGGTGCTCGCATGCCCGTCGATACTCACCCCCACCTATCAAACCATGCAAACACGGTTAGTGAGGAAGATAACTCACGCAAACGTAGTTACAGGCACAGACACGCAAACATGACATTCACAGAGACAACCAGCCTAAAGGCGTGGTGTCGGGACAACAGAAGTGTGTGAGTTGTAGCCTAGCGATAGCTCTGTACCGAATCAAACAGTTTATCGGTATGTCCGATCTAGACATGTACTAATCATATCTAGAGTAGCTTACAGTAGCTATCTGCAACTAATATTTATACGGTATTACTTACAACACCACCTCCTCGTGGTGGGCGTTGGTAACCCTATAGCCGTGTCAAGCATGGCACGGTTGAGGGCTAGGCGTGAATCCGGCACTTGCGATCCGCGTGACCAAACACTATCTAGAAGCTTCAACACGGAGGGCTTTTTTGAATATTATCTATACACTACGAGCACCAAAATCTCCCGCTCGGGCAGTCCGATGTGTTTTTTCGCGACTAAAAATTCTCGGATACTCTCCCGACAAGGAGATGGGGAAGGAAAAAATTGGCGAGGAAGGTACGGATGGATCAGTGGTGAAACGCGAGTGTTGGAGCTGGCGGCGGACAACCCGGAAGCAACGCCAAGGCAAGGCGCTCGCTCGCCGTCGACAAGCGCTCTTGAGGTCGAGCAAACCCATCCATGGCTAAGGGTCCGAATCAGAGATCGATTAATGATCAGTAATCGATGCATCGGCGTTTTTTGCAATTAATCAATTATCGATATTTAGGCACTACATTTATCGGATGCATCGATCTTTAAGGCTCGACTTATCAAATGCATCAATTCTTAAAGGCCTGACTTATCAGATGCGTCGATATTTATAGGCTTGACTTATCAGATGCGTCGATATTTATAGGCTTGACTTATCAGATGCGTCGATATTTATAGGCTTGACTTATCAGATGCGTTGATATTTATAGGCTTGACTTATCAGATGCGTCGATATTTATAGGCTTGACTTATCAGATGCACCAATCTTTATAGCACCGATTTATCGGATGCACCGATATTTATCCCGGGATTTATCAGATGTATTAATATTTATTTATCGTTTCTACCATCGTTTCATTCTTCTATACCGCGCGAGCTTAAATCAAATTGCAATTCGCTTTATACCTACACTGACCATATGAAAATCTAGCAGATGAATGAAAAATTGCAATTCACAAACCCTAAATGTTTTTAAGTCATCGACAATGACGAAAATAAGATAGTTGCTTACAAGAAGAACCAGATGACGAAAATAAGGAGAAGGTGTTCAAACAGAACTGCATTATCAGTACTATACTAAGAAAAAATGCATCTATGGCCACCGTTGGTTCCGTGATATATCAACGGCCAACACGAGCCGAGAAAGGGTTCATGGATTGACCAATCAGCAACTCGTATGCGTCATAAAAGGGATCATGGTCTCGTTGCCATGCTTGGATAAAACGTGTTGACGAGGTGGATCGGCGCCGATGACGGTCCAGAAAGGGATCATTGGTTACGAAGATTTTGATCGACGGATGCGATGAACCTATGCCATCACCTATCCGTACATGTACTTTTGAAGAGTGTTGAAAAGCACAGTATATTAAACGCTTATTGTTATTCCTCTTCTTCGTAGCCTATCCAGAAATAGCACGAAATACATGAGAATATATTACGTTGCGTATGGATTTAAAAATAGTGACAATATGGGGACGAAACGTCAGTCTACCAAGCGACTACACGTCTGTAGTCAACTTGAAAAGCGCGCGGCAACCACAGAAACCAGTAGAATTTTTCACTCCGATGCGCGATGTCTAACCGTGGAAGGATGTCCGCCTCGCATCATTATCAACTTGTGGAGTTGGACGTGACGATATCGTCGCAGAAAGTCTCTAGTGGGGCGCGGCTTCTGCAAGTTGCGTTGGGATGGCCTCGCATCTACTCGACGCGGCGTCGAAGGCGATGCTACAAGACTTCGTCGACGCTTGCGCTAACTCGCATTAATCGTCGGACGCTCTGCGACTCGTAAAGGTGCGTACTGCAACATTGTGCAACAGACAACACCATTCGTTTTAGCAAGGGCTTGTCTACGCCGATGCAAACACAAAGGACTTTTATACGTCGGTAGTGGTATGGAGATTGTGGAGACTCTCGACAGCTTCGCTGCAAGTGTAGGCAGCGACTACTGTTTTTAGTCTGCGTCAAGGACGGTATAGAGGTGAGTCCCATATGCTTTATTTCAAGTGCCACTGTGCTCCTTTAACGTCTACGTAGTCGTGCCCATATATGCCGAAACCCTGCAAATTCGAGCGCGCGCGCGCGTGCGTGTGTGTGTGTGTGTGTGTGTGTGTGTGTGTGTGTGTGTGTGTGTGTGTGTGTGTGTGTGTGTGTGTGTGTGTGTGTGCTTCGCAAGTCTTACTTGTAATGTATATTCTCAACTGTGTCGTGTGTGTGGAATGGACCTTTCATTATCAACTGACCGTGCTTGCTGTGACTTTTCTCCGTGTGTTGTGTTAGGGATGGCCCTTGGCCTTGTGGCGCAGTACTTGAATAGTTTACGTGCTTTGCCAACGACGACGGAATATCTTGAAGACCACCAAATGAGCAACGATGAGATGGTAATCACGTGCCAGTTGTTAGCTCCCATGCATGTCGTGAACGTGTGCGCCTTTTTCGCATGTAATGATCAATACTTCATTATAAAGTGTGACCCTTCACTGCATGCATTCTTTCCCGTTATGTTACGTGAGTTGTGTGCATTACATCCTGTGTGTGTGTGTGTGTGTGTGTGTGTGTTGTCTGTAACTTTTATTTATCCTGCAACTTCACCACTGTTTTGTTACGTTTTGACCCTTCACTGCATGCATTTTTTCTATTTTGTTACGTGAGTTGTGTGCATTACATCCTGTGTGCGTGTGTGTGTGTGTGTTTTGTCTGTAACTTTTATTCATTATGCATCTTTACCACTGTTTTGTGCGGCCGTGTTGGTATGTTGGAATCAGTGTAAGACACCGTTCAATATCATTCCTAAATCAGTGGCTTCTTTTGCCTGTGTTCATTGGGTGTGTCCCTTGGGCCCGTAAAACAGATGTTGAACGTGATAAAACGCACCTCGGTGCACAAGTTGTAAAGTGCATTGCCAATGTTCAGGCTATTAGCAGCAAGCCTTCGTAACTTAGTACTTCTTTTTTGTTTCGTTTCGTAACAAGCACTTACAATCTCTCCAATACTCTCATTGCATTGTATTTGCTTCGGTGTGTGCGTGTGTGTGTGTGTGTGTGTGTGTGTGTTGCTTGTCTGCATGAACTGCTCCTCCAGAGGAGAGAGCGTGAACTGAGTTCCTAGAAAGCGCTCATCTTCTGGGATACTTGTCTGGCAACGAACGATTTTGGGATACCTATGTGGCAACGCACCATTTTGGGACACTTCCTTGGCACCACATGGTCCAGCTATTCGTAACCATGGTCCGGACTATCACCAACATGGCAATGCATCGTTTTGGCACCACAACGAGAGATGGCAATGGGAGCTATCTCGCCGGTCAATATACTTTTACTGTTAGACCTTCTCTCTACTCTTTTTGAGCGATTACATATTATCCCTTTAACCCCAATGATCCCAGACACGACAACATGTAGTGGGCAGGGTAAAACCCACGTTGAATGTGCTGCGCTGGGTGAGGGGTTTGTAGCACATTTTTTTGCTGGGTTGTATGGGGATAGAATGTAATTCACGTATTTTGAATAATGCGTCATGTCTCCAACGTGCACACGGGTCTCAGCCTTGGAGAGCAATTGCATTGTGCCCTTCCCATCCACGACAACATGATTTGGGTTGTGAGCTGGGCATAACTGCAATGAAGCAGTGATTCACTTATCAAATGCACATAAGTTTTTCATGAGTTTTTTTAAATCTAGTACTTATTTTCGATTTATAAGATTTCGATCTTGAGCGCCTGAATTAACAGATGCATTGATCTTTAGTGTCCGAAATATCAGATGCATTGATCTTTTGTGCCGCGATTTATCAGATGCAGTGATATTTTAGAGGTTGAATTATCAGATGCATTGATATTTTAGAGGTTGAATTATCAGATGCACTGATAATTAGGGCATGACTTATCAGGTGCATCAATCTTTACGTGAATGAAAATCAGATCTAGTGATGCGATTTTTTTTACAATATATCGATTCTCGATCTTTATTCACTGAATTGATCAAGATTCTCGATCTTTAAGTTTGAATTAATCACGATTCTCGATCTTTAAATTTGAATTAATCGTGATTCTCGATCTTTATGCTCTCAATTTCGATTCGGACCCTTATCCATGGCGGTGGAGCATGACACCATCACCTAGGAGTTCAGCCGGCGGTCACCATGGTGCCACCTCCATCATGCCGCTCAAGAGGCAAGAGCGGCATGGTTTTAGATCGGCCGCCGCCGGGAAAACCTCGTACGGAGGGTTTCGGTTAAAACGCAAGTACCCGGCACATGTGAGGTCGGGGCCCCGATATGACTTTCCCACCCAACCTCTCCTCTCGTCGGTATCCACCATCGAGAGGAGTGCGCTGTGCTAGGGTTATCGCGAAAGCACACCGCCATTATATGCCAATCCCCGGCAGCGTAATCCACAAGGGGTAACGGGCGGTATTGCACGGATCAACCGGTGCCGGAAATAATTAACAACCGACTGGAACATGATATACGCGACGAGAGGAACAACAGACGGCAACCATTTGCGGCTATTATATGGTTTTATCTCCCCTGCCCCGAAGGGAGTGGGAAGCCTATGCTAGGTGAGCAACTACGACGGGAGGAGCGGCTATTACCTCACACGAGGGTGTGCGTGGATCGTGTCGGGGCCTTCGACGACCTGAGCGAGCGGGTTTTTCGCGTGCCTTCCCCCCCCCCCCCCATCTCTGGCACGACTAGAGTTGCACATGAGCCTAGGTCATTACATGCTCACTATCTAGGATATTTAGCGCCCCCGAGCGGCGGATGCGGGCCGCGCATGGTGGAGATAGCGACATAGTATGTTCATATTATTTCATCATAGCGATTGATTGTGTTTGTCCCTCTATGACTTAAATCGTGTCATTGTTGCCGACGGAAAGGGATGGATAAGGAGATCCTCCGGCGTGAAACCCTATTCCTAAGACCTAGATGGCAGTATTGGGTACGCCAAGAGACAACAACCGCTGTTTCGGTACTTGATGTAAAACAACTTAAATTTTAATATATTCTCGCCCGATGTGTAATTTAAATCTTTATAACGTCAATTTGACAATGTCCAAAGTAGGGGGCTCCGTTTGTAATGTTGTCGCCATTGGGCGGGCTGATCGTAGATTGGCCGACCCAAGGTATTATTAGCCAGCCGAAGAAAAACCACTAGTCTCGCCATGCAAGGACAATCGGGTTAATGTAGTCAAGTATTGCTCTCGACTCGGTTGACCCGTCCGAGGAAGAATTTAATCTTTTGTAGCGTGACTTTTATGTTGTTGGCGGTTGTTTCGCTCCTTTAAGTTTGACGTCCACTTGAATCACGTTGGCGGTTGGACCAATAGCGCTACTATTATCTCGTGAAGTAATCATGTGGGGGTGTTAGTTGGCCAGGTCGCGTGTTTCTCGGACAAGCCGATTGCCTAATGCACTGCTGGGAACTTGCCGCCACATAGTGTGCGTCAAATTGAATCGAAGAACGCCAACACATCGATGATGGCCGCGAGTACGCTGCCGGTAGGTGGCAGAGGAGTTTCCGCTAGCGGATACGCCGCATTGTCCTTTTCTCGCACGGTGGTAAAATCGGAGCATATCTTCCTTAGATGTGGCGAGATCTTTTGTTAGGCAATCGATGCGTGCTCCTCCGCGACTAAAATATAAATGCAATGTTACGACCGTCGTGCAAGCTCGTAGGAGGAGTGGATGTTCGGATGTGTAGTCTTGTGCGCGTTATATTATATGTGAGCTAGTTCCGCAGGGCTTGATGAGCCATGCGAATGGCTTGGAGTGTGACTGATGCGGGAAGATGCACGCCTACCGGTGTCTCGTCGATCGCGGCTTGTGAAGTTGCGAGTCCCTTTCTGACCTTGGCGACGAGATCGCCGAGTGCCGCCGCTTCGACCCCGTGGTCCTTGAAGAATGCGCTGAATGTTGAGAGGTAGGGTTGTATACTCGAGGATTTGATAGTCCCGAGTTGGCCTAACCACGTGACGAATTAGGCTGCTTGCGCTAGTGTAGCGGCGAGTGGCGTTAGACTGTGTCCGTCGCAAAAGTCGAAGTACCTGCGGATAGTACTGCCGTCCGTGGCTACTGTGATGGGCTTCCATGCATGTTGATGATATGAAAGCTAGGCTTTATGGACCGTGTACGTCCGAGCCCGGAATCTTGGTCATGTACGGTTTCGTCGTTTCTATCTACGGGCTGGTATTGTCGGTGACGTCCACCATGTCAATTGGCACGGTTTTGCTTGCTTCTCATTGTACTCTTCGCGCACGGTGTGCTCGAGTAAATAGCGAAAGTGTTGCGCTCAAAGCGCCCCTCCTTAGATACAGCTAGGCCGGGACGAAGGGGACCCGGAATAGATTGACGGGCCTCTAGGAATACTAATATACCTCGTAGTGCCCGCAGCCGTCGTTGGAGTAGTTTAGGACGTGGTGCCACGATGAGTTCTTTGGGGGCCATCTCGATAAGCGCCTAGTGCCATACCTTGCCTGTCCATATGGTAGCGGCGATTTAGCCGCTACTCCGCGTTCCATGAGTTTTTGTACGAGGTTGGGTAGTAATGGTCACTGAGGTTGCATCAATTATTTTCTCGGCGCCACTCCACGTCCGTAAGGTGTAGAGAGTCCACTTCCTCCCATGCAAGGTCAAGCCAATATGCGTTGTACCGGGGGGGGAAGATGTTCAGAGCCGATGCGAAGCGGTCGATCGAGTTATGTCCGAAATTGAAATTCAATTCCATACATGGACATAAAGGGTTTATCGCTACGATTAAATAGGAAAAATGCGATTCCGACATCTCCACCATGCGCGGCCCGCTCTCGCCGCTCGAGGGCGTTGATCATCCTAGATGGCCAGCTTGTGCTGGTCGAGTCGGACCTTCTAACTTTTGCTAATGTACGACTTCGATTTTGCCGGAGTTAGGGGGTAAAGGCATACAAAAATTTCCCTCGCTCAATTTGTCAAAGGCCCCGACTCGATCCACGCACACCATGGTCCCAAATAATAGCCACTCCTCCCGTCGCAGCTCTCCTCTTGACATAGGCTTCGCCTTTCCTTCGGGGCAGGAAGAAGAAAGCCCTAGCTGCATTTGATTGTCGTCTATCGCTCCTCCCATCGCGCATGTCATGTCCCGGTCGGCACATGAGCGGTTTCTGGCACCCATTGATCCGTAATTGAAATTATAATTGCATTATAACAATATCGGCAAACTGGACCGGTTGCTGTCTAACGACCATCAAATACTCTGCCATCTAGTGTCTCGGGAGAATGGGTGGTACACGTGCCACTTTTATGGTATGTGTACCACAGAAACGGCTCATCTTTGGAGCCTCAATACGACCTCCAAATCGAGATACGCATCTCGTGGCCGGTTTTAAACTGTGCCTTATGTACCGGTCAGCACTTTTCCGAAGAAATCCCGGTCATCGGCGCAGCTGCAGTCCGAGAGGTCTACGACATGTCCACCGCGTAATCCAGTTGTTTATAATGCAAACTTGTAATATCGTTGGTCCTGCACGATACGCTGCATGTTGCTCACGCTACAGGAGCGGACCGACCTAGACTGGCCAGCGATCGAAGTGCGAGACTGGCAAGCCTAACATAGCTTGTGCGTGACTCCGGTGTAGCCGGAGAAATAGAGGGGAAAGGCCACGAAAAAACTCAGTAGGCCGTTGGCGTTTCCGCCTCCGCGTTTGTTCTCTCGTACCCAGGTCCATGCTCCTCCTCTACACGCGGTGATCCACCGGCCATGGCAAAGTCCCTTTTTACCTCATGGACATGTTTAGGGGGGGGGGGGGGGGGGGGGGGGGGGGGGGGGGGGGGGGGGGGGGGGGGGGGGGGGGGGGGGGGCGATCATAGAAAGTGAGGTGGCTGTGAGGTGGATAGTAAGGCGGCTGGTGCTCCTGCCTCCGCAATGGCTTGATTTTTTTCTTTCTCTTACCCCCCTTGCCTCCTATGTCTATGCCCGACATCCTCGGAGATCTAAGTATCCGTGGGTGATGGGTACGGGCATTTAGAAGACCCTCCGTACATGGTTATTCCGGCGGCGGCATGTTCTGATTTCCTGAGGATCTCCGGCGTTTGACTTAGCCGCGTTTTCCTTCTCCCGCGGCTCTCCTCTAGTGTTGTTGGGGTCGCGCTCCACCCCCTTGGGTCGGCTCGATTTCAGCGGTTTTGTCGACGTCCAGCGAGCACCATGACATGGCGCTGCTTGCCGGCAGGCGGCCGCCAACTTCAACGCCCACTCCCACCGTCGATCCGTCCGGACCCTCCTCGCTATGTAGAAAAAATCCACAAATATGGCAATGGCATCTTTATCGAAAGAGGATTTGAGGGTATCATACCCCCCCAAAAAACACCAACACACGGCGAGCGGGCGGGTATCCTAACGGTTGTGGGTACATTTCGTTGTATATCTAAGCCGTCCGTACATGGCTTTTTTACAAGTTGGTACGGCTATAGACGCCAGCTCCGGCCGGCTAGACGCTCCGGGCACCAACAACACAAGCAAAATACGTATGCATGGAGTGACTCCGTAAGTACGGTCACGCGTTATATTACTCGAGCTTGTAAGCAGGGTAGCCGTACAAACATTGGCAACAAAGACACCTCTGATATATGCGGTGAGGCCCTTCCGAACTTGTGACACTAATTCTATGAGTGCGATCGCCTCGTGGTCGTGAGCCTTGTTAAAACCGTTTACTATGGAGAAGAGCGGATGCAGGGAGGTGGTCGTGGCGGTGCTTAGATTGCCGAGCCATGCTACGTATCGCGCCTTGGTAGCGGGGGTGTCCGCGAGTGGGGCGAGGTGCTGGTCTTCGCAGAATTCGAAGTATCTCTTTATGCTATTGTCGTACGTAGATGTTTTACTTGGTGCTTATACCTCCGTAAGTATGCACGGAGTTTGTGCCCCTACTACGTCCGCGCCTAAAATACGGGACTTGTAGGGGCACATCAAATCCCTCCAAGGGTTAGCACGCTTAACGATCATGACGTTTTACTAATTCGCTTGTGTTCGCCGTGGCGCCGCAATGGCGCGTACTGAGGGTTGATTTTATCCATCGAAAAACTGGTCAATATCGCATAGATAGCACCTCGGTGAAAGTACAGCCGGTCCGGTAAGGAACCCGGAATACACCCTCCTAGCCAACGCTTTCCGAAAGCACTAGCCCGGCACCGAAGTGGAAGTCCCCCAATGGTCATGAGTCTCACATGCACCCAGCGCTAATCTACGGCCATCAATATCACATCGTTTATTACCCTCATAACATCGCAATGACTCCCCGGATAAATTAAACGCAAAATCACGTCTCGAAACCACACGCATCATGTCCCAACTCCACGTCAACTATGTACAATGGCTGCACCACTTTCTTAATACATACAGCCAAAAAGCACCCAAGACACTCTGCACCTCACCTTGACACAACGCCGCTCACGCAATGCATAACATCTCCCGAAGGGGGGGGAGTTAAGATACCCCATCATTATTCGGAGAGGATGGAATTGGTGACGACAGTCTAGCCCCAACTAGTAATTTTCCTAGATGGCCTTGCAGGGAGGGCCCAAAGACAGCAGCCGGCGGCAACCGGTACATGTTGAAAATCATTTTCAATTTTTGGATTTAATCTATTTCCAATTCGCCACCGACATGCAAAGTAGTATCGATGTTGTCTAATAACTTGGAGGCACGTACTTGTCCTCCCGACATCACCATCATAGGTAGATCCTCAGAGCTTGCTCTATATGAGAGCGGCATATTGGGCAGCCGGACAGCCTCGCACTACACCTTGCGCATGAGCATGAGTGCCCACATGGCATGAACGCCATTTGCACCACCTCGCTTAAGCACACCCGGCACAGAGGCGGCCGCTCTACTCCTACACACCCACCTATCGAGCTTTCATCAACCGCGGAACTACAACCCGTCGGTAGATAGCCCTCAACAGGCGGTGCGGACGGTTGTACATGTGCATGCGGTTCATTATTGTCTATCGACCGTCCTTGCTCGATTTCCACATCATATCCTCCTTCTTCGTCTTCTCCTTCATCCTCCCGACCTTCTGTGTTTGTTATCTCTTGTGCTTCGTCGACTAATGTGATGTCAGTCCGAGTGACAAAGGGTAGTGGAGGGAACCGTAGCTCCTCCCGTGGTAGCGACAGCAGCTCGAGGCAGTATTGACATGGGCAACCGTTGTCACGGCCACATCGTCCGTCACACTGCCCGCACCTACATACCACCCGGATTCACGTATTTTCAATGACATGTTGGACACTCGAGGGTCGCGTTATGCATAGTCCCGAATCTTTGTCATGTCTTAGATGGAGTAGTTGGGAGGACCTTAAGGCAACAACCAAAACTCGACTGGCACATGTAAATCATTTTTCATATTCACTACCCCATCTCAAGTTGTACCATCACATCGACTGAGGATACCATCAATGACACGACGATGGTGAGGCACGTATCACCTGCAATCGTTGTTCCGACCCCCGCAATACCAGAGTGCGCTGACTGGTAGGCCCGTCCACCCTCCCATCCCTCTCGCGTTGCCCTGTCGCGCCACTCGTCCAACTCGGTTCACCTTCAATATACCCTCATCCACGAGAAGAAGCAAGCAGTCCCAACAAGGGCAGCCATCGATTAGGCCGCACCGCCCGTCGCAGTCTCCACACCTGTGAGGAAACAAACGAGAGTCAATCGTATCTCGTGGTGTCAATTGCAAGACATGGACGGGCGCGGGCATGGGCTAGACGAATACAACTAGTTATGGCCGGCGTCAGATGATACGTCGCATCCGTGTTAATCAGGAAATAAGACTAGGGATCAACCGTTGATACGCCGACGATAGTATAGTATCACCATCACGGAAATAGTTCCCGGTAACATTGCCATCGATATATTGGGTGGCGGCAACAACAACATCGTCATGAGAGTGGTGCTATTGTCAGGTATCAAAATTTTAAAAATAGAGATCACACATCGAATAGGTCCCATATTCTGATGTATTGTCCCAAATACCGATACATACATCGGCGATGACATCGGTTGAAAGAATGAAAGCGCCATCGATGTTGGCATCCCAAAATAACAACCCCATCAACTTCGAGAATCTGATATATCAATACTATCAACATCGACATATTTAAACTGCCACATTGCCTTACTCGGGGACTATTTGCCAAGTACGGGATGCATGGATGGTTGACCGCTAGGCATTTGGCACTCCTCACTCACCTACATTGGTTCTTGAGGCGCCCACAATACCACATTTGGGATGGTTCTAGGCCGGTGTCGCCACCCGCACCGTCTTCCCCACGACGAACGATGTCCCCGCAGCGATTCCTGATGGGGGCGGCGGTCTCGATGGCGCGGTTTCGAGGTTGTCGGAAGGTCAAGTCGGATGTGATTATCTGAACTTGCATCCCACGCAAATTTCACCCGGCGATTGCAAACTTCTTTACGTAAATAAATATGCATCTTTTTTTCATAAACAAGCGTTCTCATTGCGGCGATACGCGCGGCTCGCTTCACTACATCCACTATTTTTTTGCAACTCTCATTTATGTTGTACGTATGAGCTCCGGAATTCATATGAATTGTAGTTTGCTGCTAGGCTCACTTGCCATGATGTATCGCATTTCATTGCCGTATGATATGTCCGCTTCATGTTTGGAATAGCACGGACAGGGAAAGTGGGAGGGGAAACAAAAGGGCAAGAGTGACAAGAGGATCACGGTGTTTGGAATGCTTGCGCAATTTTCAAAAAATGTTTACATAGATTTCACGAATTTATTTGTGCAAATTTCACAAATTGTCATACATAGATTATTTATTTATCGTCGCATCAGTTATCGCTGTTTTCTTAGTTTCCTTAGTTTAAGAGTTTCCTCAGTTTAATCTGCTCGGTTTGTGCACAATGTCGTGCTTCCTTTTGCTGTGCTTTGGATTCCGTGATCCTCTTGTCACTCTTGCCCTCTTGTTTCCCCTCCCACTTTCCATGTCCGTGCTCATGCTGTTTTCCTTGTAAACATGTTTCGATTATCGCTGTTTTATTGTACGGAAGAACTTCGGAAAGAACCGGCAAATAAGCGCCGGGCACCGAAACAATAAACGAACCGCAGTGCCACACTGGCGATAAATACCAGTGCTGGGCAAGAAGGTGGAACTCGGGCGACAGCCAAGACGCCGTACCACACACACTCCCGCTAGGACCCGGCACTGCTGCTGGTAGCCTGGACGCAGGATTGGTCAATAAATACTTGATGCCCGTTCCGCCCTGATCGTTGTAGGCGGTGAGATACAATAAATCTACTTATGGCATGAAAAAACCTCTGCAGAGCCGCTTCGAATCTTGCAAACGACTTGAGTCTACAGCATCCTATCTGCGAACGACCATAGGCAGAACGACTAGCATGTTGCTTAAGGGCGGGGTAGTCACGCCATTCTGTTCTTCCCAGTGACGTCGCTATAATCGAGTCTCTGCTGTGCGACTATCTTTTGTTTCGTCGTTACAGTTTTCGTTCCGATATGAAGAAGTCAGGCACACAGCTGCACCCCTCCACCTCCCGCGCAGTAAAACCAGCTACAAATTGAGGGCATGGTACGAGTATAAATGAGTCCGCTTATTTATATACCTCAGCTTGAGGCCAATAACGATATTGGGTCAGCGAAGTGCTCCGGATCCCCGTCGCAGTTAAAGGTATGTACACTAGACAACAGATTAGGGCCGGCCGCTGCCGTTTTGGCATATTCACCTGGAACGCGATGTCCATATCGCCGCCAAGATAACGAAACAGCTGTAAGTTTATGAGTGCCGCCGTTGGTAGTGGATGGGCGTTCTAAGCGGCGAGTTGCCGAGTTATGCTGCGGTGAGCAGGTGTATGGGCTCCCGAGCCCGGGCGGAAGAAACGCGCGCGCGCGAACAGTGCATCCTGAGCATGGCACAGCACGTCTGCTGCCCTCATGAACATCATCCCCTGTCCTTGATTCATCCGTATCATAAATAAAGAATTGCTTACAAGATAGGAGCATGAAACATATATTTCAATTTATATCCCACTCATCCCACCCTCCCCTTCCTCCCCACATCCCTCATCGGGGGCGCCCAGGTCACCCCCGCCTACTCCTTCCCCTCCTCCCTCCTCCCTCCTCGTCGCGATGGGGGGGGGGGGGGGGGGGGGGGGGGGGGAGGGGGGCTCTGCGGCTCTGCGCGTCTTCTTGCGATCTAAGTTGCTCCCCGGGACTTGGTATGGCCGGCCAACGGGCCATTCACCGGCCTTCGCGTCTTGTTCCCGGGCCATCCCGACACTTCCCCCTCACCTATTCCTCCTTTCGCCCGGTCTACCGCGTCTGGGCCTCCCCGTCGTGACTATGTTGCTCGTCGTGCCCGTGCTACGGTCCGTGCGTTGATTTTTGTGTGCCCCCATGTTTCCCTTGTCCGTACTTCCGCATCGGGCAGCCGCGCCACTCCTCGTCAGCATGCGCGACGCTCTCTTCGCTCTGCTTTGTCTTTACCCCCCCCTATGGCTCTTGGGCTTGTGTCGTACGCGCCGCTTGTGCGTTTGCTACACGTGTCGCGGTGCCACCCGTCGTCCCCTAGCGAGTCGGCCCGGGTCTGGGGGTGCGGGTGCCGTTGTGCGGCGGGGTGCTAGTGTTGTTGCTCGTGGTAGGCGGCGAGTTGCACGTGCAACTGCTGGTTCGCGGGAGGCTACCGTTGTTGTTCGGCGCACGGCTGTCGTTGATGTTGTTGTTGGAGCAGCATGCGGACATAGGGCTATTGTTGGTGGCGTTGATGATGCCGTTGCTGCTGCTGCTGGTGGCGGTGCAAATGTGGCTATTGGTTGGGGGTAAGCTGGTGGTGGTGGTACTAGTGGGCACAGGGTCGCAACTAGTGGTGGTGGTGGTGTTGGTGCGGCTACATGGGGGTACTACTGCAGATGCGGTTGTATGTGTTGGTGGTAGTCACGGTCGGATGTTGTTGTTCTTACTAGTGGACAACGTCACAACGGGTTGTTTTTGGTGGGTATGCAAGTGTTGTCGCTAGTTGTGTTGTTGGTGTTGTGGCAGCTGCCGGTGTTGGTTCGCAGTCAGTTGTTTTTGCTATTGATGGTGGGCGGAGGGCCGCAATTGATGGTGTTGTTGCTGGTGGTGATGGTGGTGGTGATGTTGCCCATGTTGATGGTAGTGGGGGTGTAACATGCGGGGTTTTGCAGCCGTTGGTGCTTGTTGTCGGCCAGCTCTTGTTGCACTTACTAGCGGAAATAAAGATGTTGCTGGTAGGGCGGCTAGTGACGTTGTTGTTGGTGTTGTAATAGCCGCCGGTATTGGTTCACGGCCAGCTGTTGCACCTGATGCTAGTGGGCAAAGGGTTGCATTTGGTGGTGCTTCATGTGGTGTTACTTCCATAGGTGGTGTTTATGCTTTTGTATGGCACCAGGTTGTTGCTGTTGGTACTAGTGTTGGTGGGCTTAGAGCTGATGTTGGTGGTGTTGATGTCGTTGGTGGTGGTGGTGGTGTTGGTACTACTGCTACATGTGTTGATGTTGGTTGGCGGCATGTTGCTGGTGTTCGTGGGCTTGGTGGTAGTGCTACATGTGGTGTTGCTGCGGGTGTTGGCACTAGTGTTGGTTGGCGGTCGGCTGCTACCCATGTTGGTGGTGTTGTTGGTGATGTAGCAGCTAGCGGTGCTACTTGGTGGCCAAGTGTTGTTGCTGGTCATGGTGGGCAAAGAGCTGGTCGTACTACTATTGGGAGTGCTTTTGCAGTTGTTGTTAGTTGGCGATCGGCCGCTGCTGCCGGTGTTCATGGGCATAGGGTTGCAGCTCGTGGTTTTGCATTTAATGTTGCTATTGTTGCTGTTATTGTTGCTGCATGAGTAGATGTTGCTAATGTTGTTGTTGTGGGAGCTGCGGTTGCCGGGGCTGGCTCTCGCCAAACCGCTAGTGTTGGTGTTGGTGGGCACAAACATGCGGTTGGAGGTAGGGCCGCTAGTGATATTGATGCAATTGCTTCTGCTGGCTCGCGCCCGGTTGCTTGTGCACGGGCTCGGGGACACAAAGCTCTAGCTAGTGGATATGGTGTTGATGGTACTTTTGCAAGCGCTGGTCGGCGATGGCTATTGCTGCCGGGGCTCGTAGGCAAAGGGTTGACGTTGGTGACGATCGTATTGGTCCTAGTGCGCATAGGGTTGTTGCTGGTGGTGGGTGGAATTGCTGCAACTCCTTGTACTGGTTGGCGGCCATATGTTGTTGTTGGTGGGCAGATGGCTGTGGTTGCTGATATTGGTGCTCGTGCTTTTGCAGGTGTACGGCACACTCTAGTTATTGATGCCGGTGCTGGTGGGTGGCAAGCCGCGTGAATTGGTACTTGTGAGTGGCAAGTGTGTGTGGTGTACATGTGTGTGGTGGCAATAGTGCCTTCAGAGGAGTGGAGGGCGTGCGAGTACCGATGGTGACCATGAGTATGCTCATGGGTCGGAGCCGGGCCTAAGTGCATCGGGTGCTCTATCCCCGTCGCGAGGGGGATGTTACACTTGCACCCCGTGTGGCATACGGTTTGTTGGCCGCAGACGGCGCTCTAACTTCGCCAGACAAACTAACATGTTCCTAAATGGCAATGGCCCATCCACTTTTGCCCACCGTCGCCAAGCTCACCACCTTGCGACCTCCTCTCCGGCCTTACTCTCCCTTTGTGCCTCGGGCGCTCACCGTATATCTTCCACCCAAGCTCACCCTCTTTCCGCTCAATGCCCCCTCTGTGTTTCTCCGATGGCCTCTCCTGACTATGTTGGTTGCACCCATCCGTCGCACCATGGACCATGCCCCCTCCAAAAAGTTGTCACCCCTCCCCCCCTTGCATTCGTGAACGGTGAGAACGTTGTTGTGATCCTATGGATAGTTTTGTTGGTAGAGGAGCTCCTTAGCCACCACACAGCGGTTGAGGCGGATAAGTACCGTGCCGGTAGTGAGGGGGGAAATTCGAGACGGCTTTCCATAGTCTTGGAGGCGAGGGGATTGGGCGTGGAACATATGCGAATGGTGTTGGGTAGGCGCTTGACGCCCCACCGTCGGATGGCCTTTGCAATAATCTTTTTGGTTGTGGTAGTGGAGACCGCAAGGGTGAGGGCGATCATAGGGTGGGTGATTTTGTTGAGCTTGAGTACCACATGGTCGGTAACGGGGGTGCTTGATACATCGCCACTGCCCGCCAGGTGGGGAGGTTGAGCGAGAGGGCGAGGGCCGACGGGGTTGTTTAGGTGGCGCGCTCGGTTAGAGAAGTCTTCGTGGGCTGAGAGGCTGGAGTGTGTGGGTGGAATGGAAGGAAGAGCGCGTACCACGGAGGCCAATGTGGGAGGCGATGAAGCCGATTGGGGGTCGGCCTCGGGGTTGGGTCCGGTCGCGGGCTGGGTCGGAGCCTCAGTGGTGTCCTTGGGGTTATTGTCCTCATGGGGGGTTTCATCGGTGCAGTCCATCTGGGTAGGCTAGTCCTCGGTGGCGGCGGAGTGATCCATGGTGCGAGTCGCAGGAGGCAAACGTAGTCCGGGAGAGAAATTTGACGGAGGGGCCGCGCGATTTCCAACAGGGTCTCCGCCGGGGCCAAAGCTATGGGAAGGAGTGTGTATGGGTGACAAGTATGGCTCGGTGAGAAGGGAGGACCGTTGGTGCAGCGAGCTGGTAATTCTTGTGTTGCGTGTGAGTTTGTGCCGTTGAGTATGGCGGGGAGCCGGAAGGTGGCGGGGGGGGGGGACCAGGAACGAGTCGGATCGAGACGGTTATAAGCAAATGAAGGCCGAGAGATGAACTCGGCCTTGAGTAGGAAAAGACTAGAAAGCGGATGAAGGCCGGTAGGGGCTGGAGGAGTGGTCGCCGTGAGGCGACGAGGGTCGAGAAGGCTACGAAGGCTCGTGTGCCATTGCGCCGTTGGAGGCGGTGGTGACAGCCCGCATAGGGCTTGTATGTGTAGAGCGTCAATACTTTACGAAATTCAGTACTTTACTAGTACTTCCCCCGTCATTAATACCGGCTGCAAAAAAAGAAGTGTGAGAGGGCCCATCACATGACCTATAGAAGGTTCAAGGTGACTGAGATTGAAAGTGAAAGACAAAATGGTTACAAGAGCCACAGTGTGGCGATTGTAAATAATTTGTCTTGTTGAAGCGTTGTCCTAGCTCATTTGTCTAGAGCCGCTAGTTGTGCTAAAAGTGCTAGTGCTGATGATTGGAGAGTGTCTTACAACTAACAACTGAAGTTCGTAATGTATATGTACGGATCTAGTAGCACCCGTGGTGTGACATAATATTGGAATTAAAATTGAATTACGACAAACCGCCGCACAATACGGTTGTTGTCTTAGGGCCCGCCCTCTTAGCTAGTGCAAGGTATCTTTAGCCGGGGCTTAGACCACTCTCTCCAATCCATCTAATTCAATTCACCGGGATAAGTGACCATAAATGATAGCTAGTGCTAGTCCCGGCTGAGCCGTAATTCATTACATGATCAAAACAGTACCGCAGATCCAAATATGCGATTCTAAATTGACACTTAGCTTGCACGATACGCGGCATGCTCGCCACCGGTACGGAAGTCTCACCAACCAAGGTCGATCACCTATCGAGCTTGGCCGGTGGCCACTTTAACCTATACGCTAACGGCCCAAATCTCCGCCTGAAGGTGGGGAGGGGGAGGTCGGCTGAAAACCCTCCTTCTCAGGTTTGAAGTCGATCGTTGGTCTTTTAGTTACTCTATCGCTCCGCCCCATGGCTGTGCCGCTCCTTCCGACGCGGCGATCCAGCGGGCGTATGTCCTCCGCCCCCCCGGGGACATGTGTGTGTGTGTGTGCGTGGGGGGGGGGGGGGGGGGGGGGGGGGGGGGGGGGGGGGGGGGCTTCCGGCTCCTGTGCGACTCCGGTCGTGCCGGAGCTTGGGGGGGAAGGCAGGTGAAAAACCCCCCTCGCATAGGTCCTCGTCGGTCCCGCCTTGATCCGTGCTCAACCCCGCCCGAGGTATTAGCCGCTCCTCTCGACGCAGCTCTCCACCTAGCCGAGTCTTCTCTCCTCCTTCGGGGGCTGAGAAGAAAAAAAGAACTAGGCTGCAGACGGTGTCCGGCTGGCTCTCCTGCCCCCGAGCCAGATTTTCTCCTGTCCCTTGTCCTTTTCCCGTCTGTTTCCAACACCTATCCGATCGCGCTGTGGCCGTCCGTGCCCTCCCCCGGTGGTTTACGTTGTTAGGGGGCCGCCTTTACGAGCAGTGTGCCGTTACGATAACCCTATGCACACTGCCTGAGGCAGCCTATCGATAACCGGGTACCGACTAGGGGAGGGGTTGGAAGAGCACATGGATCGAGTCGCCGGTCCTCAAAAGATGGCGGGTACGGGAATTTTTCCAAAAACGCGGAACATTTTTCCAAAAGTTATGTATGCATTAGTTACCGTCCATACTGAACGTATTTGCACGGTTCAACACACTCTCCTCCGTGGTCGCCGCCATTGCGACGCCGGCGGGCGCCGTTGATAGTATCAATATGTTGAAATCTAAATGCGGATGCCATTTGATATCCTGAATTAATGCTTTCAGTGTCTATCTCGACGGTATTCTAGCCGGCGATTTCGCCGATGTGTCAGTATTTGCATGGTATTTCAAAACGTCTGACTGTGATAAATTATATAGTTTATGTGCAATAAAAGAGCGTATGGTGTCGATGGAGGAATTTTACCATCATTATGATAGTATCGATATCACAAATTTGCACATCGATGGTGCCACGAGCGAAAGAATTCCCTGCATAGTGATACTATTGACAACGAATCGATGGTTGTGGTCGCTAAGCTTAGAATGTTACACGTCAAACGGTAATTACGGGCACCTTCATTATAATAAGGGCGGAACATATAGGCCGCCGCCCATGGCATGATTTGAGTAGGTGCAATCCATTTGCAACTCTGGCAAATGGAGTCGTGGTTATTCTTTAAAATGTGATACCGAAGGAGGAGGCAACAAAGAAACCATTGCTTGCGGGTAAGGAAAGCTAGATTTGTGTCGATTGGTGCCTCAATTGACAGGAAGGGGCACCTCAAGCGCGGCATTTCGCGCATTCTTAAGGCTCGTGCTTTCCTCGATCTCTTGGCCTTTTGTGGTCCTTCACCCCATGGCCATATGCGAGTTGTTTCGGGAAACGGTCGTGAGGCTTTGGCTACGTTCTTTGCTTCGCATGCGTCTAGCTTCCGTGTTCCCTCTGATTGCTACAAGATGGTTGCAAATCGGTTGCTCGGCCTCACGCGCGCCATGCCACGCTTCCAACGTCCGGAAGTTGAAAGCGTGGCATTGCCGCGATGCAATGAGTCCCCGGGTCATCTCCTTAGCTCCAGCTCATCCTCCTCAACCTCGTCTCCTTCCATGTCCGGGGAGCGGACGCCGATCTCCATGCTTATGGACCATATCTCCCGTTGTCCTTTCTCACATTGTGTTATTTGGCTTCATGATCGCATTCTTAATGTTTTGGAGTTGACGGCCGAGGTGGGGACAGTTAAGGGGAGGGACTTGCGTTTGGAGGCTCGTTGAATTTGGTATGGGGCCTCTCGAGGTCGCCATATATTCGTGTGGTTATATGTGTGGGAGGCGAGGTCGC